>VXBA01000202.1:1144997-1316861 GCA_013399895.1 Serilophus lunatus
CCTGGGGACTTGGATCCTTTTTTTCCCCCTCCGCTTGACTGACTTTCTCACACTCCTATTCCCATAGTCTGCCAGCTAAGCCTGAGTCATCCTGCCAAGAACTAGACCTGGCCTATTCAAAAATGTGCTCACTCGCTCTTTCTTTCTCTCTGTCTCTCTCTTTTTTTTTTTTTTTGAGTATACACAGTAATGTTTTTCCACCTCCTTCTGTACCTGATCTGCACCTGTACAGGGCCAATCCCACACGTATCACCCGATCTCGCCTTTTCAGAGACCGTGAGAAAAATAAAGTTGAAGAAAGAAGAGACATGTTTGCAGATCTCACCGGTGCAAAGCCCTCGTCCCTGCAGAGGCTTGCCTGCTGAGCCTACAGAGTTTAAAAAAAGGAAAATAAATAAAAGGAAGACTGTCGTCTTTAAAACTGCGGAAAAGTACAAATCCAGGCTTTCTTTTAGCTCCTTGATAGAGCCACAAGCCTTTTGATTTAAAAACAAAGAGCAGCCTTCAGCATGTCAAGTTTAACTTCAGATGAGCAACATTTGATGTGAGCTTCAATTAGCTAGACAGCCGGACAAACTTAAACAAGGAAAAGATCGAGACTGCACTGGGAAGTCAAAGCTGAAAATCCTTTTTGCAGTCATCTTTGTGGCGAAGTCAGAGACAATGGATTAGCATGAGAACTGCAGTACACTTCTGGAGAGCGGAAAAAGTTCTCCGTTGGATCAATATTTCTTCTAGTGCTGATATACGTGTATATTGTGAGGGAGGAAAGTTATCACAGTTACTGAGCTCTCTCCCTCCTGAGGGGATTTTCAAAGGGATGAAGAAATGCAGAGCTGGGCAGCCTGGTCCCTCCCGGCTCGGAGTGAGAACAGGCTGCAATTATGTCTATGTTTGTAGTAGCCGAGGAGCTGCAAACCGCCTGTAATTGCCGGCAACAGGTCGGTGTCTCTGGGGGACAAGAGTGGGGACAGGCAGCGAGAACAGGCTGTCATTAGGGGTTGCCAGCGCTCGCCCACTCCAGGGACCTGGGAACTGCCTGGCAGCAGCTCCCCTTGCTGCGCTCCCACCCTGCCGCAGCCCAGCCCCTGCCCGCTCCTGAGCCCGTCGGGAGGGGTGTGAGAGGAGGCTGTGCTGAACAGGGCCTCCAAACACGTTTGCTTCTGTGGAGGCTTCTTAGATCCATCGTCCGAGTGCTGCACGAGGCAGTGGAAGGCAGTGGCTCTGGCGTCCCTGCTCCATGTCTCCTCTTCTGCCTGCTGCTGTGAAATGCTTTACATGTGTGAGGGTTATGATCCCCAAGCGGAAGCACTATACTTGTGAATTCCCCAGGGATCAGGAGCGGAAGGGGAGGATTTCAATGGAAGGATGTCTCTGGAAATGAAGTGGTGAGGCCAAGTTTGGGCTAGAAGGAGATGGTGAAGGGGGTTGTAACCATTGAGGGGACCTACAACAGATCCTCTGGGCATCTACAGACCTGCCTTTCCTTGTGAAAGAGATGTCAAGGGGGAGGTGAAACCCTGAGATAAGGGGCTGCCCCGGGAACAGGAGTCCTCCTTATCCAACAGTCCTCCTGAAATGTTGGGTTTTTTTGCTCCAGTAGTCATCTTGGATTACAAATTGGAAATTGTCCAAAACAGATTTGGGAAGAACCTTTAGACAGTGCATTAGGACATTACTGACTGGCAGAACATCTTGGAAGAAAAATGTGCTGGCAGGAAAATTTAGACTAGTCCTGGGCATGGGCCCAGGGGTGGGAAGGAATAAAATAGGATGCTGCTGCTGCTGTGGCGGCACGCAGGAGGTGAGGAGGTGGCAGGCTGGCTATGCCTGCTCTCTGGTCCTTAAGGAAGCAGCCAACATGAGCAGAGATCCAAGAGTCTTGATAGCCAAAGTTTGAAGAATCCTAGGAAATGCAGAAAATAGAAACCAAGTTGCTTGTAAGAACTTACAAGCCGGATCCCAGGAATGGCACACCAAGGCTTTCCTCTTTGGGTTACAGACTGAAAACCTATCCTGGCCACAGCTCAAAGTTGTCGCCACCCTGAAGGGTGGAAAACAAGTGCTGCATCTCAGGGACACGTCTCTGGCACAGGTGTCTTCTCTAGGCAGCCTTGCACACATGCCTCCACTCGTAGTTCCTGTCCCAGAAGCTCTTGTGCAATCCATACCCAACCAGCTCCCTTGGGAGGGGTGATCTCAGAAGCTTTGGGCACAGGTTTCAGGATTTATTTCCCCTCTGTAAACGTTTACCAGAACTTTGGGACAAAGTCACTTTCAAACTGACTTCCTGACAAAGCTCCCTAGATAAAGCAAAGCTCTCATGAACATTGCTCCCTTACGCACCAGGTCCTCATGGTATAGAGGGCAGCTTTCGTGCATCAGTGTCACTGGCTGGCCCCCTCAATGCCAGGAACAGCTGCTTCTTACAGCAGCACCTCTGTTTTATGGCAGGTACTGCCCTCTTTTTTTCCACTGTGTACCCATGTCTCAAGGGCCTGCGCTGGCAGATGGGGCTTGGGGTGCTTGCGCGGCAGCTGCTCCCCAGGAGCGAAGCTCTTTCAGCTGTGTCCCGGCTGCTACTACAGAAGAGAGGCTGAAGTGTTTAGTCATTTTACTCCTTGCTGTGTGAGTTGGACTGGGCTATGGGCTGTGGGCTCTGGCCATTCTGCAGTGACATGGAGGGGGTCATCCTGGGCTCCAGGAACTGGTGCCCTTCATTCAGACCCACACAACCAAAGAAGCATCCCTGGGAATGATTCAGGAAACTGAGATGAAGAGGCCAAGGCCCTGCTCGAGTAGCAAAGTGCAAGTCCAAGAAACCCCAGAGTCCCTGAGGAAGAACCATTGAAGAAGAATTTTCATCTCCCCATCCCATCTCAGCACAGGCTGGAGCACGGCTTTGTGCCGAAAAGGGCTCTGGGACAACAGCCAGGGTACCTGGATCTCTTACTAAGCTGATTCCTCTTGGCAGGCTCCTATCCTGCTGAACCAAGGAAACGCTGCTGGGGAGCTGGCGGGAAGAGCATTTTGGCAGCTGTGAAATGCCACCCATGCGGATGGGAATTCCCTTCTTGATAACCATGGTGTTACTTCAGAGACTGCTGGTTGGGCTGGAGCAGCCACTTGTGCTAATGGGCATGATATGGTGCAGGCCCAAATTTCCCCCATGTGCCCGTACAGAGCCCCGTTCCAGCCTGGTCCTCTGCAGGCAGTGAGGGCTGGGTGCTGGTAGGTGTTGCAGCTGGGAACAAGCACGGGGAAAATCCCTGAATTGCATGCAGGGCTTGGACCTGTATCTGGCACTGCCATTGCCAATTCAAGGCTGTGAGCTGCATTATACCCTTCTCTTAGAGATGCTCTTTTCATGAGACATGATCGGAGTTCACCTGACTGCCATTTTGCAGTCTGCTGGCTGTGACAGGGCAGTCCTGCTCCAGCACAAAAGACAGTATCTTTGGCAAGATATAGGAGCTGCAGCACAGGGACATGTAGTTGAACCTGCATCCCTCTGAAAATCAGAAATAAATGCACAGTCACTGCCATGCTCCAGAGGGGAGAAGGAGTATCTCAGCTCTCATCCTCTCCCTGTATGGTGGGAGGTGTCGGTAGTGACAGATGAGTTATTTATTTATTAAGATCCTACTTGTGTTGCTGCCTGAGGCTGCTGTGTCTGTCCTGGAACTGTGGTACTTGCGTGCTTCCAGGCATTGGAAAGACTCTGCAAGCTGTGAAGCAGGGGTACATATATGAAAATACTGTGAGTTTGGCAACGGTGGGGCTGGAGAAGGCATGAGGGCTCATTGGCACAGGAAATGTCCCTGTCCCAAACACAAAACAGAAGAAACCCTATTGAGAGACTCCAGATGAAGGCAGATGTGCATCAGCTCCACATCCTGAGTCCAGTCTCCAGCAGTGTTGCTGCAGCACTGGTGTGCTGAGCCATCTGTGATCCCTGACATGCAGGAAGTCCCAAAGGCTTTTCCAGAACACAACTTTAAAGTCAGATCAGACCAGCAGTGTGGTTTGCGGCCCAGCTGTGCACAGCTGGGTTGGTGCAGCCAGGGGTGGGAAGATGTGGGCGAGAGCGTGGCGAGGTGGGAGCCTCGCCAACCATCCTTGGCACAGAGAGACTGCGTCTGGGTGTGTCAGCGTGCCTTCAAATTCCCAGCACACAAGCTCTTGTCTGTGCCCTCTCTGCCCTCTTGCCCTGGCCTTGCTGGCTCCTACAACCAAGGGCAGGTGGGAGCCATGGCATGTGGCTCCCTGGGGACTTAACCTTCACTGACTGTGGACTCAAGAATCCCATGAGCCCAGCCCTTGACCGTAGTGTCTGTGCTTCTCTGCAGAATGATCAATCATATTTTCCAACACAATTCCTCCTAAATCCAAGAAAGTAGCCTGGACTGATGGAGCTTTCTGTTAAATTCACTGTCTGATTGCCATCTCTTCTCCTGATGCTATGAATTGGCAGCAGAGAGAGTGGTGTGTAAACTGCATGTTATCCTCAAATCCCTGGCAACCACAATGATGCAGCAAGAAAATATTTGGAACCTTTGTGAGGTGCTACAACAGGCATCTCTGCTTCATGTTGGGAAGCTTAGTTGAGGACAGTGTGGGCAGGATAGCCAGGACAGGGGCTGTATGCCCTACAAGGGGCAGGGACAGAGGTCTCATCCCCCCTGTTCTGGCCTGGTCCTGGAGCCCTTGGTACAACAGGCATTTCCCTTTGACAGGTGGGATCAGTCACAGCTTGCCAGCCCTCCCATTTCCATTATTCCTCTATCCATTTACTCAGGAAAATACCGGATACTTCTGCAGCACTTTCCTATTGCAGAACAGAACCTTTGCAGAACTGTCATCTTTCTTGAAGTATAAGTAGATGGACTCTGATAAATCCAGGGTATGATGAATCAGTTGCACTTGGTGCCTGATCTCCACAGTGTCTTCAGTTTCATTTTGCTTGGCAGTGTTATGGAGAGAATTAGCCTATCTCCCTAATATTGAAATGTATGCATAATTTGAATACTGTGTTCCTAGAATCAATATTCATTATTCAAGGTGATAGGAGAGATAAAATTAGTCCCTTAGCTATACCAAGAGTATCAGGATGATCGCATATTATTAGGATTACCAATCTCTGCAGACACAAAGCTTCACGTATGTGAGCAGGGCAGTGGGACACAGTGCTAGGGTGCATGGCAGCACACCCTCAGCATTTTCCCTGCCACTTCCCTGGGGAGCTGGATCCTGCCCTGCCTCCTGCCTACAGCAGTCCTGGAGAGCCACCTCACCTACTGCAGAGTTCAGCTGTGGTGGCAGTGGAGGCAATCCAGGGCAACATGCCAGGGGGACACAGAGATTTCTGTTTGTTTTTCTGCCCAAGGCGGTCAGACCTGTCCTGGGAGGTGGGGATTTGAAATCCTCAATTAGCACACTTTGACAGCAGAGCAGGATGTGTGCTAGGATGGAGTGGTTTCTCCCTTATTTTTCTTCCTCCACTTGCTGATGTGCAGCCAAAGCTGTCCATTAGCTCCTTGGCCACTGACATATGCTAGCAAGGGGTGGGATTTTTTGAAAACTCCTGTGCATTCTCCATTTTCTTCAGCTGTGCATGGCTGCACGTGTGCTGGTTCAGAACTGTGTGCATGTCCCAGTGCTGGAGATCACACTGGAGAATCATTCTCATATGAGCTAATATGAGATCTTTTATGAGCTAGTCGAGAATTGATGTGTTACTAATTGCTGTAATGGAAAACATTATCCTTCAGAGGATGTCATTGTTTTATAAACAAGGGGATAATTTACAGCTGAATTGCTTAAATCATGCATTAATTGCTAAGTGTAATGAATAAATACATTTGCAAGTACAACATTTAATTTGCACAGATTCCAGAAGTCTAGGCATTAAGAGGCAGATCACTATTTGATAAGTAATCTGGAATGCCGTATGAAATGACATTTATTTTCACATGATGAAATGTCCTGAAATGAGATTTCAAGGGCCTTGTCCTTCCTTCCCTGCGATGAAGCGCAGTGTTGTCATCAGCTGCCTCAGAAATGCATCCAGGCTGCCTGGGGAGCACAGGGGAAGGCAGAAATCCTCCAGGAGTGACATGGAAAGCAGAGTAACAAACCTAGGTTCATGCAGGTGCAATTTCTTAATATTACAAAATGTAAAGAGAGAATATAAAGACAAAAATGGGAGACATCTGAGGTGGGCTGGGAGGCTTCACATCCGTGCTAGCTGATGTCAGGGTGACTGTACGGCTGTGAAAAGCACAGGACAGATCCTGAGGAGGCGAGCAAGGAGTATTGGTGATGAGAGGAAGGCTTTAGTGCTGTTGCCTGGGCACTGGCAAGGCCTTGGACTCATGAGAGAATGCAAGCAGAAGAAGCAGCAAGTAAACCCAGCAAAGGGGGCTTTAGCAGCCCAAAGCTGCTCGAGTATGCCCAGTGGCCATTGCTCGTGCAATGCTTGTGCAGGAGGCCGCAGGACTTTGTGCAGGACTGTATCCTGTTGTCCAGGGAATGAGGAGCCCTTCCTGTTGCCTGCCCACTGCCACACTGGTTGCTGCAGCCAGGACAGGCTCCTCCTGCCCAGAGAAAGAGGCCTGCAAACAGCAGGCACCTGTGCTTCGGTTGCTGCTATTGAATGATCTTGGGCTACTGGTGCCCTTTCGCAGGCTCATATCTTTATTGGAGGCTGTTAAAGCCAAACCTCCCAACAGCAATAACATGACTACAAAGCATTTCTAAGAATAAAGTACGTGGGAATAAGGGAGATACTGAGATCCCAGCCAATTTCAGTACAATACAAGTCTGAAGTACCTTATAAAGTTAACAAGTCAAATTTAAATGTATACAAGGCTCAGGAGCATACAGGAAACAGGATCAGCCAAACCTTCAAAGGCCCATCATTGTCTTTCAGAAAGTCCACTGAAAGGATCGTGCCATAAAAAAGGTGTATTCACATGGCTGATACAGTGATAAACCTGGTGGAGAAATGCCAGCAGCCATAGTGGGCAGAGATGCTCAGTGCAGGGATGCTACAATGACCTGGTCCATTGTTACAAAGTGCTTTGCCCTGCTTTCTCTGCTGCTGCACTGCAATAAAATGGGGTCCTTCTGGTGTAAATCTGGGCAGTGGTTGGCAGATGGTGATCTTCGAGGCAAGCAACAACCCTTGCCACTGGTTTTATGACAGGTGAGCCAACCTTGCAGTCTCACTGCTGAAGAGATAACAGTGCCCGTGCCTTGCCCAGCACCATTTCCATCACACTCCTGAATAGCACAAGCTGCAGCACAGCGGTGGCTTCTTTGGCAAGTGTGACATAAACACCTTGGGCAGGAGAGGACAAGGAAAGATCTAGAAGAGGCTACTTGTGATACAGGTCCAAGCATGTGCTGAATGCTTGTCCCTGCTTTCTTCTCAGAGCTGAAGGCACTTGTGGATTTGGAGTGTGTCTGTTGTAGGCATCTGGAGAACAGCTTGTTTCAGCAAGAGGAGGTGAAGGATCATACTGTAACCTCGTGGAGTGTTACAATGTGAAAACCATGCGAGAAGGTCCCAAGCCTGGCCCTGTTTAGCTCCCTTAAAAAGCAGATTAATAGCCAAATGTGTTCATTAAATGCCGGAGACCCAGAGCTCCTTCAGCCTGCCTGGGTAGTGTTGGTCTGGTGAGCTTATCGTGCCTGATCTTTCCTTCTCCCAAGTGTTATTTGTGTTAAACAGGCTATATTCTGCCTTCATCATGTACCATCATGTATTTATACATTTTACCCATCCATTTGAAAGCAGGAACCAATGCCACAGGACTGAACAACCAACCATGCACTCTAAGTAACAGAGCATCCAAGCAAGCTGGATTGCAAACCATCTAAAGGCTGCAATAGAATGGCAGAAAAGTGTCAAGAAAATGCCCTGCTGCAAATACATTGGAACATCAAAGTTATTTCATAGCTTGTTTGTGAACAGGGAGCAAAATTACCCCAATTTGGTACCTCTGAAGAGGCCAGTGGATCTGGGATATGTTGCAGGACCTGGTGTGCAGGAATTCATGAGCCATAAGGACTTGTCAAAAATAATTTTTAAATGAAATGCAGCGGTCCTAGCAAAACACATGCCTGAGACTTAAACCAAAACCAAAATACAAAATGTGGTGTTTAAAGTCTGAGTTCCATCTCGAGTGAATAGAAGCTGCATGCACGCATCTGAGGTCAGATTTTGAATTGATCTGAAGTTGTGCTTCAGATGGAGAGGCTGCAGTGAGAGCAGGCAGAGGAGGACTTCATCTCTTTTTTACAATCCTCTAGACAAAATCAACCTTTCTGTGCTTTCCTAGAGTGAAAAGGCTTCTGACACCAGCCCCTGTGTATGTTGGCTCCCCAGCTGTGGGATGGAGAGTCCCAGGGCTGTTCCAGTCAGCACAACAGCTCAGCTGCCTGCTTCACACTATGTGCAGGCAGGAGTGAGGCCACTTCCACCTGCCTGAAAGCCAGGTACAGACCTGTATCTCTGTGCCTGCGCAGCCCACAATGAGTTTCGGGCCGTGAGTTCCCAGTGACACCACTCTGCACTGAGTGTCCTGCAAAATTGTAGGTAATGAGGCTTAACCTTTATTAATTGGGGAGAAGAAAAAATAATGCTGGCAAAATATTGTCAAATACTTCAAATTAATGATTAATTCTAGATGGAGTGATACTGTTTGATGTGGTCTTTGCTGGTTTAAACAGGAGAAGGGTGATTCACTCTAAAGGAATTTATAAAAACACAAGTATTTGCTCATGGACAATAAATACTGGGGCAGATAAAAAGGGGGATGAAGTGTTTGGTGTTGTGATAGCAACTCTGCTCGAGAAAACTTTTGACCTTCTCACATCTTAAATCAATGCGCCTCCCACCCCCACCCCACTTTCCTCTAGGCCTGCCCTTGAGGCCGAGGGAACTGGGTATGTGGGAGCGCACCAGGCTCGCCCTGGGCTGTGTCACTGGCAGGTTCCCCCTGTTTCCCTCCTGTTCTCACAGAGAGGCTCACACCGGTGCCCGATGAGGGGCTCAGGGCAGCACCCGACAGCAGTTTACACAATCTGTGTACACAGAGTAATCTGTCAATTTGCCTGTCGTAAAAGTAAGTGTATAAACCTGGCGCTGAAGCTGATGTGGTTTACAGACTTGCCCCGCCTGGAAAGCTGAGATTTATCCTACCTGCTAGTAAGAGAGGCATCCCATCCCATCCCGTCCTGTCCCGTCCCGTCCCACCCTGCCCCCTCCTATTGCAGGCAGGCAGGACGCCCCGAAGGACTGGCTGCAGGCAGCACAGAGCCCATTAACAACCCAGTCGGAGCTGCAGCAGAGGCGCCGGCAATGCTACATGTGCCCCACGGTGCCCGACAGCCGTCGGATTAGTACCTGAGGGAGGGAGCTTGCTATCTACCTTTCCCGTGGGAATACGATGCAGCAAGGATAACCCCCAGACCTCTCTGGGACGCTGCCAGTGCTATTAAAGTGTTGACATCTGCTGACTACTCTGACATGATGCTGGTTTTATTGAGATAAGATTAGTGACTCACACTTTGACGGGAGGCTAGGCACACACTGTGACCGACAGTCCCGTGTCAGGAAGGGCTCCAGAGCCTATTTTCGCTTTGGTCTTTTTTTCTTTACAAAAACCTACTTATTTTTGCCCTAAAAATTATAGCATGTGAGTGAGAATAAGAAGCGGATGGGCCAAAGTTCCTGAGCTGGTATCCACCCTTGCTGTGTCTGCTATGGTTTAGCTGGCAGTGCAGGGTGGCCCTGGTCACATCACCTGTCAGTGCAGGGCTGATGGAGCAGAATTGGTACCCATGGAGGGGCTGAGCCCCTGCCTGCGGCCATTCCTGCGGCATCGCCTCACAGGCTGTCAGCAAGCCTTTCATCGCAGGCCCTTCTGACATCAGCCTTTCCAAAACACCTGAGCTCTTTGCAGTCCCTGTGCTCATAACACTTGGAAGTGACAGCAGCTTCTGGTTCCAATTAACCCGGGGGCAGTTTGCGGACTATATGGTTGCACAGCAGTGGAGCAGAGAGGAGAAAAGACCTTTCCGAGAAGCAATGGAGAGTGTGTGTGTGTGTGTTATGTGTTGTGCGAGGAACTTCTAAAAAAAGCAGATGGTTTCTCTCTTTCCTTCCTTCTTCTTTTCCTTGACATTTTTTTTTCTCTGAATTCCATGAAACAGACAACCCAACAGCACATTTTTCACCATCAAAGCTTTGCTGAAGGGAATTCTCCACTGCTATTTCATTTCTTCCTGATGTTCACAGATTGTAAAGCAAATGGCCTCTGGAGAAGAGGGAGAGTCCTGTGGTGACAGTAGGGGACTGACCCGAAGTCCTTGGTGCATGACAGCTTTCTTCAGCAGCTGGCAGCAAAGAGAAATGAACACACATCTGTCTTGGAATGCTGGGTACCAAACATGGCAGTATAGCACTGGCTGCTGCTAGCACGGGAATCTGGGACACATAGGGATCCATATGGGTCCATAACCTCTGCCTTGGACACCTGCACAAGGCTAACAGCTGTGAGCAGAAGCTGCTAACAGCAGGGGAAAGCAGGCACCAGTTTCTGGACTGACCCCACTAACTTGGTCTCCTGGGAGGAGACATGCTTGCAGATCAGCAAAGGCAGGTCCCACTTGGAGCCTTCCTCCCACAGCCTTCCCACGGTCACACCTCAGCCTGAGATCCCAAATCTTGTATCTCTGGGAGAAACAAGGGGAGAGAGGAAGCCATATTTCCAAGAAATCCCAACCCACAGTGTGTCAATCCTTTAAACAGCTCTCACTCACCTGCAACATGTTCAATGCCTTTTGGAAGAAAGGAGGTTGTAGAAGATGTAAATGGAAAATAAGCTTGAAGGGACTTAGGGCTAGAGGGTTCTGTCTTGTTAATCTGGTTTTTTAAGACACCACTTTTAGACCTGGCAATGCAAGTTGATTGCTGCCCACTGTGGCAGTGCTGGCATGCTGTGGGAAGATGCTCTTTGAAAAGGAGGAGTGAGGATTCACCCAGGAGCTGGAGCACAGGGAGGGACAGGAGCAAGGACAGCAGCCAGTTGTGCTTGGACAGCTGGAGGAGGATAGTGGTGGCTCTGGTCTTCTTTAATCAGTGACTTGGACACAAAAAGGAAGCATTTACTTGCAAAATGTGTTTCCCCAGCCAGGAAAGTGAGAAGTGGAGGCTAGTGGAGAGCTAGGAGCTGCTGCCCAGTCCTCTGGGGTTGGTGAGCGGCTGGGCAACATGTTTGCTACGAGTGCATGACTGAGTCAGAGGAAGTAAACTTTAGAAGGGAATAGAAAGACTGCTGGGAAGACAAATGGGACTGAAATGATCGTTGGGACTGGGATGGTCTAGAGCAACTCCCAGAAGGAGAGTCAGCAGCCAGAAAATAACCTCATCACTCACTGGAACCTAAGCCACATGTGAAAGGCCATGCCATGAGCTGGTGTGTGCTGAAGAGGGATGGGCATCCCCTGCACCATGTCCCCATGGCCTCGCTCACCACTGTTCACATGGGAGCACAAGTTTGCCCCTTGCTGTGAGCTGGAGGAGGAGGTGCTAGAGGCAGAGGTGAGGAGCAGCTAGCCCCATGGGGCTTATCACTGGGTATGTGTCATTCTTGTCACCTCTGACATCAGCAGTATGCCTTGAAGATGTCCTTTGCCTAAGGAAAAGCCACTTACAAGGCTCCAGACCTGGGACGGTGAATAGCAGCTACCCTGGACTGGGATGTGGGTTGCACTGGAGGGACGGTGCAGAGTGATGCCATCCCATGCTGTGATGCTGCCGCCAGTGCAGATCTGCAGCACTGAGCTGTGTCTATCCCCACATCCTGGGCATCCAGGGAGGTTGGATACTTGGAATGTTTTGGGTGAAAGGAGGCTACCTGTGAGGGTGCTTCAGTCTCGCTCTCCACATGAAATAGAGATGCCTGGTGACAATGGGGATCCCTCTCACTTTCTCCCTACCTGCACCCCAGGACCCATTCGGCCCCCACCAAACCGGGAGTCGGGTCTGTGTGGTAAGGACAGATGTGGGGCTCGCTGGCAGCCCGATAGAGCCTGACGGGACATGAGTCAGCTCAGCCAAAGAGTTGCTGGTTTTCACGCCCCATCAGCCTGATGAACGGCCCAGCTCCCTCAGCGCTCAGCGCCTGCAAGGGTCAATTACAGCGATTACTTCAAGGAGTCAAACCGGCTGCCGGCAGCGCTGGACAAAATCTTTGTTTCGGTTTGGCTTTTTCAAAGGGAACGAAAGAAGTGCCTGGGCATGCAGCGGGGGGTGAAAGAGCCTCTGCTGTACACAGGGCATAAGTCAGGGGATGGCTGGATGTTTTGGGGGAAGAAGGGCTCCCCTGGGACAGCTGCCCTGTTCTGCTAGCACCACCCTGAGCACCTCTTGAGGCTCAGGCAGCCCCCAACACACTTGGTCACTCAAGAAGGGCCTTTCAGCAGCCCAGTGATGGTAGAGAGAAGAGAACAAGGCAGTTAGTGGTAGAGATAGCCTTTAAAAGTGAATGTGAAACTTTGCAAGTTTACAGTAAAGTCACAATAAAAGAAACTTAGAAGTTTGGTGAAGAACTGGCTAAAGGTAATACAATCTGAAAATAAGCACATTTGCATACTTGCCAAGAGCAGGAAACCAGCCAGCAAGCTGGTGCTGGTTGTGCATGATGGAGGAAAAAACAGAGCACCCAGGGAAGGCAAAGCCTCGGCAGAAAAGCTGAAGAGTGGCTTGAAGATTGGTGAGGATGCTCAGGCAGCGCTCCTGTGGCAGCCTTCCAGTGGGGCTGTGCTGGGGGCCTTACCCATAGCAGGGGCTTGCTGGAGACATCTTCCAGCAAAGTGAGGAGCTGCAGAGTGGCAGTGTGGGATGAAGCAATGCCAGCCTGGCCAGTGTTGGTATCTAGATGCTCCTGGCAAACTAGAGCAGAGAGTGGGGAAGGAAACACGAGGTGTAGCCACTTAGGAAAGACTCAACACTACCTTGCAGCAGGAAGCCATGCATTGCAAATCAGCCAGGGTACCAAACATGGGGAACAATGTGCCAGTTGTAGAGCAGCAACACTTCCAAAACTTTTTTTTTACCTTGACATTTCTCCAGAAGCCCCTGAACGCCCAGTGCACCAGAGGGACATTTGCCTTGCATGGAGAAAACAACTGGCTAAAAGACTTATGGACAGCAAGTGTAAAGCTGACTGCTGAGCAGGAGCTCACAGTATTAAATTTCAGGCTGGTAAAATAGTAGATGAAATTCAATATTGATGAAAGCAAAGCAACAACCCACAGATAAGCAGCCCTCACCAGCCATGCAAAATGCTGACCTCCTCTTCAGTGATGCTGGGAGAGAGTAAGGACGGCAAACGATGCATAATTAGAGAAGGAAGAGGGGAAAACTACATAGATCCTCTTCTGGAGTAACATGTGCAGCTTTTTATTCTCAAAAAGGACATAATAGGAATAAAGAAGTATGAAGAAAGGCCTCAAGGTTGCTTGGGACTGGAGTTTGAAGGCATGGTGAGAAAACATCAGAGAAGATCAGATGTCATGGTCACATAAGCTTGGAAAAGCTGAAGGAAGGTGATAAAGGTCCCAGGAGTTGGAGTGGGAGGTGGAGGGAGATGTGGCATCAAACTGAGAACAGTGAGATCACGTTGAGGACATGTCCAAAACAAGGAGGAGGAAAACACTGCCTTCACCAGGCACTTCTCAGCTGCAGACTCCTCTGTCACAGGCTATGGTTGCAGCCAAAAGAGCACAAAGTGGGGAGAGCTGCACCCACTGATGCTCTGAGTCAGTCTCACAAACCAACTGCAAGTAGCTGGGATGGATCTCACCCACACCTGAGCTGCTCTGCTCCCCTCAATCCCATATGTGCCACATTCACAGTAGCGAGTCGGGGCTTCTGCAGAAATGAATATTTCAGCACCTGGTGCACTGTAAGCTGGCAATTTGTGGTCCGGGAAAGGGGTGAAGGAATCAGGATACCAGACAATAAGGCTAAGCTGAGCACACAGAGGCACCTTCTGAGACATAAAGTGTCGGGCAGGAAACTGTGCCTTAGTGCTTTGTTTTCCATTTGCTGCCCTTCTGCTCTGAGCTGCCATGCAGAAATGCTGCCTGCACTGCACAGCACTTTCACCCCTTCTGGCTTTTATGAGCAAGGATTGACCAAGATTTCTTCTGTCAAATTGACAAATATCTTGAGTCGAGAAGAAAAAAAACCTGAATCTGCCTCTGTATTGCACATTGGGGCCATCATAGGATCTTAGAATCAATGGTTTGTGTTGGAAGAGACCTTGAAGATCATCTAGTTCCAAATCCCCTGCCACAGACAGGGATACCACCCATCAGATCGGGTTGCTCAAAGCCCCATGCAGCCTGACCTTGAACATTTCCTGGGATGGGGAGGAGTTACAGGTGTCTAGGTTGCGGCTTCTGGATGCACAGCCTGGTGCTCCCACAAGGAGAGAGATGCAACAGGGCAACAGGTCTCTGTCAGGGCAACACCTGGACTTTGGCAAGCGTGAGTTTTTTTGGTGCAATGTCATTTACTGCCTACTTGCCTGACCAGCCCTGCTGTGAGTCTGGAACAGTGGCAGCAGAGCTCAGCATCCTCTGCAGCTCCACGCCAGCATCCACCCCTTACAAGCACCCAGTCGTGGGCACCGTCAGTGCTCTTCTTGCCCGTAGCAAGCAGCCTGGCCGTCACCCGTGCCCGGCACCCTGCCACCCGCCCCGGCTGCTGCTGTCCCGCACGCGAGGGCCGGAGGCAGGGGCCTGGCCGCCAGCATCGCTCGCCCTCTGGGGCGCGGGCCTGGGGTGGGATTTGCGGAGATTATGCCGGAGGAATTACAAAGGAGCAGACTTTCCCACAGACGCTTCAATCGCTGCTCTGAGAAAGTGTGTGAGCTGAGGCGGGCCGCCTGCCTCACGGTGCTTTGGGGAGCGCAAAGGAACAGCACACATGGTTTTTAATAATTAAGTAACTTTAATTGTCCTGGGAAAGCAGCGCTTGCCTTCGGGCACTCTGCGCAAACTCATAATTAATGTTACCAGGAGAGATTACGGGAAGGAGAACTGAGAAATGATTCACTTTTGCTTTTTAAGCTTCTCTGTGTTAAAGCTGTATTATCCCCTGGTTTAAAGCCTCACTTAGCTGTGAAGAAAGCCAGTATGCTTGCGGGGGGAGGTGGGAGGAGGAAGGCAAAGCACCCTGACAAATTACAAACAGCCGCGCCAGGCTCCACCACCAGCCCTGGTGGGATGGGAGCCGGCTGCCAGCGTGGCTGGGAGCATCCCGGGTATGTGGAGGAGCCCCATGGTGGAGAGCCCAGAGAAGCAAATGATGCTCATCATCAGCCTGGGCCCGAGGCTGGCATGTGTGTGTAATTCCCACGTGTACCTTCTTGCTTGAATGTTCCAAATGAAGCTAACAGCACAGTACCAGGGCAAAGACTGGTCTCTCCCAGTCCCCTCCGTGCACCTGAGGGCTAAGTCTCGGAGAGCCTGAATTTGGCAAAGTGGTACCTCCTCCGAGGAGTCAGAGGGTGACAAGCTCTTTGTAAATCTGATTTATCCCGAGTAAATAAAATCGGTGTTTAGCACCCTAAACTTGGCTACGCTCCTCTGCCACAACCTTCTAACCCTCCAGGAACCAGTGCTTTCCTATGGCAGCATGTTGCCCGTTTAGGTTGTGCAATGAGCAAAGGCTCCTCAGGGACGTGGCTGTCATGGGCAGCCGAAGTCCTTGTGTTGGAGCACGTCTCAAGCAAGCTGAGCCCCCCGGAGCCCCCAGCCCTCCTCCTCAGGCAGCTGCCTGCCTCACCAGGGCTGCTGAGCCAGGGCGGATCCATTCAGCTCAGCAGCAATGCTACGAGCCAGCATGGCCCGAGCCTCACGGGGAGCCCAGTCAACAGGCTTTGCTGGTGCGGCACAAAGAGGTGGGCAGTGAGGGAGGGATGCAAATCCTTCCCGGTGTGTGCGGCGCCTGGGATCTGTGGTGCTTGCTGGCACATTTCACCCACTTTAAAACCAACAACCTATTGGACTGGAGCGTCTCCTTTCTTTCTTTTTTTTTTTTTTTCTTTTCTGTTTTTTTTTCCTTCCGCCTAAAGCAAAGCACTGGACTCACACAGGACGTAAGGTATTTTACTCTATAGAAATCCTTTTTTCAGGCAACTATGTCAAGAATGTTTTCATACTTTGGGCTGGATGGGAAAAAAAAGGGCTTAATCCCCTGAGATGGTTATTTCTCTGAAAACAGACATGCAAATGCTGGACTTGTCAAACCTTAAAATGTTTTCTTTATTCAGGGAATTACTGCCTGCCTGCTGAGCCCGGGTAATGCTGACAGGCTAAGCCCGGGGCCTTGGCAGCAGAGCATGCAGAGTGTGGGAAAGGGCGGCTGAGGCACGCGCCAGATAAGATCATACAATAAATGATACAGCCCTCCAGAGCACACGGCCACTTTCATATGCAAACAGGCCTCCTGGTACACACACACACACACACACACACACACACACACACACACACACACACACACACACTCTCACGCTTCTTCCCGGGCAGGATGCAGCACCTTGCTACACGCCCAGGCAGGCACACCTGCACACACATGCACACACACGGCTGGTGGGATGCAGGGGGATGCAGGACAGGTTTTGCTCAGCCCAGTGAGCATCCCAGGTGCTGGAGGAGGATAGATCTCAGTGACCCGTACCTTGGCCAGGCACATTCCCTAATCATCCTGTCATGCCTCAGTGGCTGCATTTCAGTGCTGCTGGTGTCCAGGCTCCTGCTGCAGCTGGGAGATGATGGCTTTCAGACCCTACAGGAGCCCTGCAAGGAAAAGAAAGTCATAATTTAAGCACTTTGCTAGTTCTTTCTTCAATGTGTGGGGTAAAACCTGGAAACACGACTCAAATGATTCCGAAGGTGACAAAAGTGATCCAAAATGCACAGGAATTTTACTTGCAGTCTTTTAGCCAGTGTGTTGTTTTGGACATTGAGGCATTTTGGTACATAAGCCTGGGGCTGGGCAAAACAGCCACACGTTCTTCTCTCTGACAGGAATTCATTTTTAAACAAGCAAAGAGTGTCACCCCACTGATGAGAGAGGCAGGACTGATGATGCCATTTTCCTGCTGCCCATGGAGGCCATACCAGCCTCCCCCCAGGCAGCCACAGATCTCTCATTTGAGCCACTTTTATTTTCTTCACAGTGTGAAAATCTGAGTCAGCCAGGGCACGGGCAGGCAGAAGGCTGGTGTGAGCCTCCCTCAAGCCCTAAGTGTGGCACCTTCACATTTGCTTTAATAACCCAGTGCCTGGTGAACCGCAGCAAGCAGCAAGAGCTGCCGTCATGGGTCACAGGGCTGGTGGGTCACACGGGCAGCCACAGTTAATGGTCCATGCTCCAAGCGGTGCCGGGATGGGAATGGTGGCTAATGAGCTACTGAGAGCACAGTGAAAGCCACTGTGGGAGGGAGACATGACAACAGCAGCATCTGGAGCCAAAAACGGGCTTCCCTGGGAGGTGAAGCGCCATCTGAGAGTGGTGCTGGCACCAGCACAGGCCCCCATGGGCTGCTGACAGCCATGGTCACCCTTTCCTGTCCCCTCATGGCAGCATGTCCTGCTCTGATGCCACCACCCACTGGCAGTGGGTCCTGCTGGGACATGTTTTGCAGGGCGCATCACTAAATTAATCTCAGCACAGCTCCTCCTAACCCAGGCTTAGCTTTCGACATGGTTACGATTGTATTTTTAGGGCATGCAGGAGCCTGAGTGCGGGGGCAGAAGGCTGCTGAACACACAAGGGGTGGCAAAATAGGTGGCTGATGATGGATAGCTGCCCTGTGCACCTCCAGTGCCCCACACACTCGCAAATCACAGCTCCTCACTCCTCACTGTTCTCAAGGTAGCTGGGAAAGGGGGAGAGGGAGGCTGGGGGGGGGGGTCCTGGCGTCTTACTTCCAGCTTAATACGGTGCATTCACACAGATAATCTGTCAAGGAAAAAATGAGCCAACAAGCTATCTATTCTTGTCTGTGCTATTTTCCCATGTCAGAAACAGGCTGGGCTGAAAAATGTAGGTTTCCCCTTTCATCTTGCCTTTCAGAGCCCCTGAACAAGATGCCTTTCTTTGCCAGCACTCACTGAGGAGATCTTGCCTTGAGGAGCGGAAAAAGGGGCTTTCTTTTTTTTTTTTTTTTTTCAAATATCTGTGCCCAGGCCATGCCAGTGGCAGGGAGTAGCCTTTATTTTCCTCAGGAAGCGAGCGTGCCATGCTGATCTCCTCCTTGATCTCCCACTGTTCTTACTGTCTCCACCAAGCTGAATGGGGGGTGATAACAAACATTTCCCTTCCACTGCTATGTCATTTTATTTTTAACTTGTAAAGAAGTGTCTGGGGAGGCAAAAATAGCATTTCCCCAGGTTGGAGGCCCCAGTGAATGAGAGACAAGTGATGAAATGCTGCTGCATCCTCCCCTCAGCCATGTGATGTCGACACATCAGTGCTGGACCCTCAGCAACACCCATCCTTTCATGAGTGCTGCCATGCTGCTGTGCCTCTCCCCTCCAACTCTCTTCCCCATCCCAGCTGTCTCTGGCAGGGATTTGTGTCCCTGCCAGCTGGGCATGCTGTGGTGGAGCTTCCTTTCTCCCTGTTCATGGGCTGGCAGGGAGCATGAGAAGTGGGCAGAGGATCCGCACACCTCATCTTTACAGGGTGGTGGCAATCTTTGCCCTCCTCTGTCTGGTCATCTCGGGCTCACATGCCGTTTTTTACAGTTGCTTTGGTCTAATAAAGACAAGAAATGTGTTTTTATAGGCTTTGTGGTCTGTCTTTAATTAATCACATTCTCTGTGTACTTGCTAGTTTGTTCTACTTTAGTGACTGGTAGTGGCCACCAGCTCTCCAGCTGCATGGGCTGTTCTGCTGGTACTGGGCTCTGTTTGTTGATTTATGGAAGTGGTTTTCAAAAAAATAATATTTGAAATGGCCAGGTAACAGCCAAGTGCAGGGAGAGGACATATCGGCAGCACTTGTATAGCAGCGATCCAGCTATCTGGTTTCTTGTAAAAATAAATACTTTAAAGGGTTTTAGGCTGTTTTGCTTCCCTCACTGTTTTAAGAAGGACTGAGAATTGCGGTCCTCTTTGCAATGGTTTCTCTGGCCTGCAGATCACACATGGCAAGCAAATAAACCTTTTCTGAGACCCAGTTTGTGGTACCACTGGAAGCTTTCATTATTTATAATTTTTAATATATCTTTTTTAAAAAAGAGGTGGATACTCTTCCCTCCTCCCAATGCAGGAAAGTGCAAATTCAGGCTGTATATCCCTAAGACTTGGAGGAGCCTGTCAGCTCCAAATCTCGGTGCTAGAGACTAGATACCCCTACAGCCAAAAATGACACATTCTTACGCCCTGGGTGTTTTATTCCTGTCACCTGTAATGAGGACAGGAGAAGGAGCTCCTGTGGGGAATGATGCAGAAGAGGTGGCTGAAAGCTCAGGCTGCCATGAGCTGCAGCACCAGTCCCTGCACTGCTGAGCCTTGCTAGTGCCTGAATGCAGGGCCAGCACCCACACCCACCAGAGCTGTCGGAAGAGCTACAGGGCAGGGGATGTGCTTCTCTGCCAAAATATTTCTGAGGCAGGGCTCCTGGAAGGAACTGCAGGGAAACAGGGAGCAGACAGAGCAGGCAGCTAATTGTGAAGAGCAAAAATTCATAGGTAAGATAAAAGAGAATGTTTGCATTGTCTGAAATCTCCAGGCCATTGCAGGTTTGCCTCCAGCTGTTTGGTGAGAAGCCCTCTCCAGCCTTTGAGAAGGTCATGGTTAGTCTGGAATCAAACAAAACAAGCAAGCAAAAACAAGGGAAGAAGGCATGAAACCAGCTCCTTTGACTTTTGGGAGGACTGGGAAACTTGTAAATGCAATTTCTGGTGGTGGTGGTGTAGCACCGGGATTGCCACAGATTTTGCATGACAATACCAAGAAAGACCCCACCTAATGCTGGAGCTGCTCCAGTCTCTGGAGGGAAGAACCCATGGCCTGAATAGACAAAACAGGAGTGGAAACGGGCAAGAGATGACTTTCCCACAGGCAGAGCGGGGTAGAGCTGGAGCTGCTGTCGCCTCAGTATGGCCATGGCCACCAGATGCTTTGCCATGGTGGCAGGTTCAGGGGTCAGCTGTGCAAACTTGTGGAGACCTGGGCAAGAGCTGGATGAACCTGAGGAGTCCTGGGAGCTCAGCACGCCATGTGTGGGAGCCTGGCAGGGCTCTGAGACATGTCAGTGGGGCAGAGATATCTGGGCAGCATGGTGTCACTACCAGCTCACTCGAGTCTTTGTTCCTGCTGCTGAGCAGAGTACCTCGGCACATGGTACTACTTTAAACCTCAGCCTGGACTATCCCCTAGGACAGAAGAAGGGAGTGGCAGGCAAAGGCAGGACCATCTCCAGCCTCTGCCTTCCTTCCAGCAAGATGGGTCATGGTAGCAGGGATTGGAATGTGTCTGTCCTTGCTTTGGGGTCCTAAAGAAAAGCAGCTGAAGCCAGAAGTGCTCCATGGGAATGAGCATCCCAGCCTCCACAGGGTTGGGAAACTGATGTTATCACAAGGGAGGGTACACCTCAGCAGAGAGGTGAGAAGCAAACCCCCTCCTCCCCCCCCAACCCAGCTCCACAACCACTGCCCCAGGCCCTCTGCCAGCTCTGCAGGATGGAGGCCCTGGTGGAGGGAGGCTGGGAACCACCTGGACTGATCCAGCAGATGGGGCCAATGCCAGTCACACCACACACTGAATCATGAGCCCCACTGTGCACCCAACTCCTTCACCCAGCAGGAGCAAGCTACACCGCGGTACACCTCTCACTTCCCAACGCAGGGACCTTTCCCTGAGCAGAGGCAATTAGTGACACAATTTCCTGGCTGCAAGGCAGGGTTGGAAGCAGCTGGACTGCTGAAGCCCTGGGAGATACTCATCTGGCCCTCCTGAGAACCTGCAAAGTGTTTTCATGAGCTTGGGAGCTCAGACACCAAGCCTTCCCCCATGGGTGTGATGAGGGTCTAAACTCACAATTTCAGAAAAAACACTCCATGCATGTGAACAAAAGCTGATGTGAGGGTAAAACTCGCCTGTAAAGAGGGCACTGACCCTGGGCAGTTCCTTCACTGCCACCCTAGGGAACTTGTGTGAAGATCCTTTCCTTCCTGCACCAGGAGCTAATTTGGCACCTCTCCCCGTGTTCTGCCAGGCTGCCTCGGCACCCATCAGTGCACTGGGACATTGCCAATCCTCTGCATCCCCTGCCTGGCTCCCCAGGCAAGCTGGCCAGCCTGACTGGGAAGCAAGGCTGGCGTCTGGCAGGAGCAACTGTGCTGCTCTCCAGGCTCTAATGCTTCCTCCAAGCATCGATGCTGGCCCCATGTACATCCCACATATGCTCGGGGAATGCTGAAGGACACGAGAGGTGATGGGGCAGTGTAGGGAGGTGCTCGTGCTTCAGGAAGGGAGTGTGGGCGCTGGGCACTGTGCCACCAGCTGGGAAAAGCCAGGCAGGCAAAGGGGAGCCAAACCCCTGGGGAAAACTTGGATCAGCGCCTGCCCCTGAGTGTTAAGCAGGTCGCACAAAGCTCCCTGAGCTCAGGCTGGCTCCGCACCCTCCACTGCCTTCTCTCTCTGTGGGCAGGGCTGGTGCCAACATCGGAACCTGCTAATCAGTAGCTACAGCAGCCGCAGCCTCCCTCAGGCCTCCCTCCCTCCCTCCCTCCCTCCCGCCTTGACTGCCGGCCAAGCTCGGCCGAGCCTGCCGGCGCAGGAATGTGTGAGAGCCATGTGTCACTTCTCCAGACTGTGGGAAAGTGCTGCTCCAGTGAACTCACAGCAGCTGCCCTGCCCCAGCTCCAGCCCCAGCCCTGGCCCCGGAACAGGAGCTGGGCTGGCCGCCCTGGGACGCCGGCGCACTCCAGCTCTGCTGCCCGTGGCGTGGGTCCCCTGCCAGCCCCCAGCCCTGCGGGTGACAAAGAACATCCGAGCCCCCAGTGCCTGCCGTGGCCACCACGGGTGGGGAAGGAAGGGCTGTTGACCTGTTTTTCCTTTAGAAACAGTTGCTTCCCCCCACCTTTATGTGGTATTTTTTTTCCTAAATTAAGGGTATGGGGTGCTGAGAACAGGAGCAGCCACCCGGGGAGCCAGGAACTGCTCCCATGCTGTGCTTGCACCACCTGGCACTTGTACAAGACTCTTCGTCTTCAAAGCCCTGAGCAGACAATGGCCTCTTTCAGCCTGTGTGGTGCCTGGAGCCAGCCAGGGCCCTGGCTGTGGTCAGCTCGCCTGGTGGGGGCTTGGCCCTGGCTCCAGCACTGGACATGCCTGCTCCTATCTGCAAGGGAAGGCAGG
Organism: Serilophus lunatus; assembly: GCA_013399895.1. NCBI lineage: Eukaryota > Metazoa > Chordata > Aves > Passeriformes > Eurylaimidae > Serilophus > Serilophus lunatus. Next base: position 1,167,459 of record VXBA01000202.1, read on the forward strand.
AGATGCTGGGTGCCTGGAGGGATGCTCCTGAGCGCACGTCCCAGCTCCTAGGGGAGTGGCAAGCTCCTTCCTTCTCTCCAGCATCCTTCTTGCCCACCACAGACCTTTTGGGCATTGCAGTGACTGTCAGCATGATATCTCCTGGAGGAGCTTAGCACTGGAGGCCCAGGGTGGCCCTTAGCTCTGTGTGGAGCGGTTGGCTGCCTTGCTGTGGGGGACCCCATGCCAGGAGCTCTAAACTCACACAAAAGCAAGACCGAGATGAATAGAGGGTGGGGAACAGCCTGTCCCCTTTTTCCCCCCGCCCCCTACCAGGGGATTAATTGCTGACCCAGGGAGCACGAGAGCTAGGCTGGGGCTTGGCAGGACAGCAGCAATGCAAAGCAGCATGTTCAATGGCTGGCTAGTGCCCTCATGCCTGCTGCCAGTCCTCCCTGGCTTCCTCCTTGCCTTTGTGGGCCCAGCCTTCCAGGCTGTACAGACAAGCACCTATTTCTGCCCTCATTTTCATCTCCTTCTCCTAAGCCTGCCATGGGCTCTCATTAAAGCTGCTTGCTGGGGACTCATTAACTTAGCAGGTTCAGTGAACTCGGATCAATTAAAATAAAGCTCCTTAACTTCTCTACCCTCTGCTTTTCTGCAGCATTGCCCCACTCTCCGACTTCTGTTCACATCCTAGACCAGAGAGAACAAGGACAACAGTCCCCAAACTGCTGTGTGTCCTGGAAGTGTGCTGTCAGGACCAGGAGCTCCTGGCTCAGGTTAGCACCAGTGACTGGGCACCCTCCCTGTTCTTGGGGAGCAGGGTTGGTGAGAATCTCTTCCACAGGAAGCCATAGCTCCCACCGGGGTGGCCCAACTCTTTATAATGGCATAAGCAGGGGAGGATGGCTGCAGCCTGAAATTGCACTGTTGTTGGGCCCTTAGCCCCCGATAGCACAGCTGGCCACAGTGCTCCTTTCTGGGTTCAGTACTGATCTTGTCCCTGCAGACCCCAAACGACATCTCCCATCTGGTCCCACAAACACCCTGCTTGGCCAACAGTCACAGTTGGATACCCAATTCACTTGAGACTTGATTCCGCACCCCTTGCTATGTTTAGTCAAATAATGAGTTCACCTCCAATGATAGGTTTAAGGGGCAAGAAGAGAGGTAGAGATGTACCTTTTTCATAAATAAAATTACTTGGATGCCCTACAGCCACTGGAGTGCTGGGATATCCCTAATACTGCCCTACTGTTGACTTTTTCATGACTCCAGTGAGTGTGTGGTGCACTCTTTGTTGTTTCAGAAACCTTTGGAGAGTGATGCTGACTGCCTGGTTGGAGCGACACAATTTCAGAAGGACAGAGCTCAGAAGCAGAAGCAGAACTCAGACTTTCACCCCATTCTAAATCTGTTGTCCAAATCCAAACAAACCAAAGCTCTAATAAAATCAGCTTGGAGTCTTTCCTGAGTTGCATTCATGCAAACTGGGAACCTGCTCTGACAGACAGAAAGATTGTGATATTAGCGAGTACAGAATAAGGCCATGGGGTGTTAGAGACCATTTTCCAAGCCAAATGTTGGATGTGAATCCTCCAAGGCTCAGGGAAAACTCTGACCCAGGCACTGACTGAACAGGGTAGCCTGGGCTTATCTCTGCAAACTGAGGGCAGCAGTGTTCCCTCTCTGGCCCTTGACTGTGGATGAGCTCCAGCACAGCAAGGAACTCCGGAGCTTCAGCACCCCACTGGTACCTTTCTCACTGCCTGGCCACAACTGTGACGGCTCACAGCCTTTCCCACTGCCAAGACAAGGTCTGATGTGTCACCTGCTGCAGAGCCAGGCTGTGTCTGCCCTCAGAGCAGAAGCAGACCTGGATTGCAAGCTGTGCCTGCCACTCGGCTGCTTGTCTGCAAGTATCCCCACATGGCCTCTCAAGTGAAGAAAATATTTACTGTCAGTATTAGGTTTAGACCTAAACTCCTTGCCTGAAAACCCTCGACGTGGGACAGCTCTCATGAGAAGGAACTGTGCTTGGAAGCTCAGGGTCAGCAGCTTCTCTTTGCCAGAACTGAGCAGGAAAAGCAAACAGCTTCTGCAGCCCTTCTCTGGTTTGGGTTTTGTTACACTTTCCAAACACATCAGTCAAATATTCATGAAGGATCAGCCAAATCTTTCCAAGGCTTACAAGCTCAGTTCCAAATGAGCCTTGGCCTTACTGACACTCCACAAAAGTCCGATTGCACTGGCAGGAGGAAGAAACATGGAATGTGACATTTAATGAGCCCTGTGCTATGGCAGCACGTCATATCTGTAGTGCTGGTCCAGGTCCCTTTTAAAGAGATGTTGGGCTTCCCTTGTTGCTCTTCCCCTGCCCAGTGAGTCGCTGGAATGTCTTACACATGTACATAAGTGCTAATGGCCATGTCTTCGGTGTATTCGCTGGGCAACATTTGACTCTCATAGGAAGCAAAGGTGGGAAGAGTGAATTAGCTTGCTGAAATCTCCCCTGTATTCATGGAGGAGCCCAGCAGCACCTAGGATCATCAATACATCATCAGTTACCAGCTCTGCCTGGCTTCGCTGGGCAGAGCCATCTCACGGGAAAGGTAATGACTGTGTCCTTGTATCTGTGGAAAGCACCCTGCAATGTCAGCTGAAGGCTCAGAAATTAGGAACAAGGAGAAGACAGATGATGGGTAATTTTTTGTTTCATAATTCAGGAGTTTTGAGAGTGGTAGAAGTTGTTGAGAGCTCTAAGGATGCAAAATTCCTTATCAGGGGATATCTAAGTGCTTTCTTAGCAGTAACACCCATGCCCTACCAGTGAACTAAGAAATGGTGCACTGTGCATGCCAGGGCTGAACTACAGCACAAGGGCTGAACTACATATGGTGGAGCTGCTGGCTGTCCCAATCTCACTGCTCTCCAGTCCCTGTGCTGGGGTGCATGCCAAGGTGCTCCTGAACACCTCCTCTGCGTGTGGTGTCAGGGCTCCCCACTTGCTGCTGAAGGTTCCAGCACGCAGCCTGACTCTGCTGCCAAAGGCACAACTGCAGCAGCATGGAGCACATCCCCACAGCTCCCTCCCTTTCAGCCAGCTGGGAGGCAGCAGGCTTGGCAGACAGGACAACAAAAATACCAACAGGGAATTGCCAGCAGACCGGGGTGTCCAACAGTTTCCCCTCTGCTCTGACCTCTAGCACTTGTGGGGCCCATTGGGATAACGTTTCTCCTTGCTGCTGATCCCTGCTTAGTGGGCACATTGCTGGGATGGCAGAGCCACCCTGACCTCTCAACACCCAACGTGGCCAACGGCTCAAATTCAGGGCACCTGCTGCCATAAGGCAGCTCAGGAAACCTGGCCAAGGAGCTGTCACAGTCCGATCCTCCAGCACTGGGCTCAAACCCTCTGAGAGCAGGTCCTGCACTGCCATGTGCAGTGTGTGGAGTACAAGCAGGAGAGCAGGTCCCACAGTCCCCTGACTATTCCAAGCTTGCAAAAAGCAGTAGCCCAGTGAGATATTCATGAGTGCTCAGCAGGGTATCGTGTCCTGTAGCTAGGGGCAGAGATGCCACCTCACCCTGTAGCCCCCATGCTGGGTTGCTGTCTCCAAGGGGCAGGTCTTGTCCTCACATCAGGAGAAAGGGATTGTTGTTATCCCCCAACACCAAAGGTTTCCCCAGTGTCAGCACTACAATACCATGAGCCACCTGTCACCACTGGCCCTGGGAGAGATCTGGGGATCACAATCTCTCTCCTACCATGAAAAGAGAGGAGCAGGGTGGTGTGACAAGGACCCAACCCTGTGGAGTCCTGGGAGCTCTTGCCACTTTGGAAAAGGAGGGACATTGGTTGAACTTGTCAAAAAAACCCCATTTTAGCTAGAAGTTTTGATTTTTAAAATATTTCCAACTCTGGTTTCTAACTAAAATTTGAAAAGAGAAAAAAACACCAAAATTTCATCTTTAAAAAAATCTAGTTTTATTCAAATACTAGTGCGACAAAAAACAAAAGCTCTTTTGTGCTTGAAATCTTTACCCTAAAACCTGCAAAAATTACTGTAAAAATTACAATTTTAATACCAAAAAAATTTCAACCAAAAATAGTTCTTTGTGCTAAATTTTTATTTTGGTCAGTCTTTGGTCCTGTCTTTAATTTGGCTCCATTCAGGATGAGAGAAAGCTGCAATGGTGAGAGTGATAGTGAGTGCAAGAGGTGTGGCATGGAAGGAAAGCCAGGATGGCCAAGCTAGAGCTTGGCTACTTTCAACCAGATACCTCCAGGGGAAGGCAGGGGAGGAGGAAGACTTTAATAATTCGTCCTGGACTCCCTGGAATATTTCCAGTTTGCAAATTACTAGTGCTTTATTAGGCACTAATCCAATCTGCTCCAGGACATTGCTTGCAAAAGCCTTTTTGAAGGAGAGCGGTGGGAAGGACTCTGGTGTGGGACTCGTGCATAGTCTGCAGTGGCATGTCCTGAATGCTGCCTGTCCTGGCTGGGGTCCATTCTGCCTTCCCCATCTTTTGCAGAGGAGCAAGATGTGACCCCAGGACTGCTGGAGATCCCTGACTGCATTAAGTACCCTTGTGGCATGATAAAACTCGCTTCCATTACAAGAGCTTGTATATATATGTTATATGAACATATGTATGCCTATGTGTTAGTGTGTTTCTATAGGATTAGATTTTCTGGAAATTTGGGTCTTTTTGACAGCCTGGCTGGATGAGGGGCTGAGGAGCCTGCCCCATCCCAGCATAGGCAGGGAGAGTGCCTGAGCCTGCTCTGCACTGAGAGAGAGAAGAGGCTGAAAGGACTGTGAAGCCTGTAGTGCCATCAGAGCTGCCCGTATTCATGGCACAGCTCAGCAGCAGCTAAGCAGCCCAGGCGGCCCCCTCCCTATGGGATAGCCTAAAAGCCTCCCAGGCTCCCCTCGCAGGCCCACTGGGTAGAATAGGGTTTTCCAGTGCTGTGGGTCTGGGATCGCATCCATCCCTTGCAGAGAGCTCTGGCTTGTACAGACACACATGCACACAGAGCCTTCAAGCCCTGTGGCAGTGACCTTGTGCCGGTGGGGTCCATAGCACCCCAGACTCCCCCAAATTGCCTCCTCTTTGTAGGAACAAAAGTAGTCCCTAACTAAAGCACGGCATGTTTGATCTTTTGCTGAGAGCCCACGAGACTGCCCAAAGAAGAGTTTAACTCAAAACCAGTTCTCACCCAGAAGCATTTAACCCATGAAAGGTGTATGTTTGGACATTGCCACCCACAGAGATGCCCTTTTCTTATAAGCTCGATACCTTGGTTTAAAATGGGACGATTTTAATCAAAGGGATAAAAAGAGGAGCAAGATCATACTAGACTGAAACCTCCTGCTCCTAAGCCCTTAAAAAGTGTCAGCCTTGGCCATTTCTCCCCACACATAGCAGAGTTCCTGCACCTTCTGAGTTCACTTCTGAGAATGAAACGCTCTGGCAAACAGGGTGAAAGGAGAGGGTGGAGAAGAGGGAATGAAGAAGATGAATGGGACAGACCAGCCCTGCTCTTATCTGATGGCTGCTGAGTGAGGCATGATGAATTCCCCAGCAACAGGTCTGTTTTGTCAGGAGGCCTCTTATCAGATGGCAGAAGCCCAGTGGTCTCTTTTCCACTAATCACCCATCCGCAGCTATCCTCCAAAGAGAAAAGTTTCTTTCCTCTTTTCCCACTTGGCCCCAGGCCCTGCTCCCAAAAACTGCAGGAAGAAACTTCCACCCCCACCCCACCCCCGCCCCAGGTCTCAAAGTAATGCAGAAGATTGCCCCCTGATGGGGACGCTGGACACCCCAGCACCCTTCAGATAAGGGAATGGAATGGAACTGGGTGGGATGTGTGGGAGAGCAGACTACCACAGCCCCACGAGTCCTCTCCCCCAGCCTGTGTTGAGTGCCAGGGACATGGTGGCAGGGACTCACCATCAGAATCCGCTGGTGTCCATCCCTGAGCTGGAAGGAGCAGTACTGGCCACAAGAGCAGAGTAATGGGGCACTCCAGACTTACTGATGGCCCCCTTTGCCTCACCTCTACCATCACAGCTGAAGCTGCAGAGTCTCTGGAACAGCATCACTGACACCAGCGGCTTTGGGGAGTAAGTTTGGTAGCCAGTTTGGCTCTCCCACTGAACTAGGGGCCGTGGCACCCCCCTTACCTGTGCTCCCTAATCCCCAGCCTGCTGCTCTTTTTTTCCATTTTTTTTTACAGCTGCTGCCAGCTGCTAGGAGCTGCACAAGGCTCTCACCTCACTCAGTGCACTGCAATGCTCTGTGAGTCAAGCTCCAATAAGCCCCTTTTTATTTTATAACCTGTCTTTCCTGGCTTAGCTGCGACTCAGGAGTGCAGATGGCCCCTGCCCCAGGGTACTGGGGTACAGGAGCAGCTGCAACTTTGCAGGCACGAGAAGCAACTTTAATGCAAAGCAAGTTCTTGGAGCAAAGGGAGAAGATGCAAATTTGCATATGTGTCATCTCATAATGTACATGGGCATATCACAGCCCTAACATCAGGGTGGCCCCAAAAGGTGGGGGGATGCCTCATGATCAAAGATGTCCCTCTGCCTGTATGACAATCTCTTACAGCACCTGGACTGTGCACAGACCAAGATCCCGTGGTGACACCAGTGGGCTGCAACCCTGCAGGGCTACAAACTGCTCTGGGCATGAGATAGTCCACATGTGTCACTATGAGGCAGACTGGAGGGAAATCGTGGGTACGACTCAAACACGGATGGGGATCAAATACAGGCAGGGGTAACTAGTGTCTCTGAACTATCCAGGAATGAGGGTGCTGTTTGAGAGGCAGCAGAGATGAGGGAAGCCAGGGTACAGGGAAGCAGAGGATGCTTGGTCTCACCTGGCCACAGGCACCTGAGCTGGATAGAGAGTGACAGGCGTCTAACTTTTCTGAGCTGGAGGAGTCACTGGCCACAGTGGGACTGAAGGGTGGAAAGTTTCTGTCAGGAGGAGAAAGGAGGGGGTTGGTGTCAGGAGCTGTCGGGGTGGGTTGGTGTACTCTTACCTCCCTCTGCAGCTGTGCCAGGGCCAGTGGAGGAGCTATCTGCATGCTTTAGGTCTGGTGCCATCAGCATACGGGTGACATTTGTCCCTTGGTCACGCTTTCCCCATGCCCAGATGGTGCAAAGTCCTTGCTATTCCTGTGTCAGCTGAGGCATGGGACAGGGATGCCAACTGGGTGGCTGACACCAAAGCCAGGCAGGTGGGGGAGTTCAGGCAGGGGTTTGCCATGTGTGACTCCTCCTTCAGTGAGCTGAGCACATTCCCTCTCCATGGGAGATTTTAAACCTTGCTGTCTTTTTTCATAAATGGGCCAAACAAGGTGTATCTGCCCTCAACAGTAATTTTTCTTTCTCCTTTTCTGTGCAATCTCACATGGGACTGCTTCAGCAGTGGACCACTCTGGGATGGGATTTATTATCACCTTTAATAAAGGGTTACTACCAGAAAATCCATCCTGGAAAAGCAACAGTCTTCCAGCCAGGGTCTGGCTGGAGATGAGGTCCATTGCTGCATATTGGCAGTCTGTTTTCTCCTGGAGCATCCTGGGTTGTGCTAGTGAGGACAGCGTCAGGCCCCATCATGCCATGCCAACTTGATGTCACATGGAGGAATAAAAGCTGTGAGTGAGAGTTTATGGAAGGGAGTAATGGAAAGCAGCTGTCCCTTGTAATACCTGGCCATAAAATGTCAGATAGATATAAAAGTTATATATACATCACAGAGAAAATAATTACAGCACAACACTATCTCCTTGCTTCAGGAGAGCTGCTGACCTCCTCAGGCATCTCCCAGCTCTGGGAAGATGAGCAACCTGAGGGTGAGACCCAAATGCATGTGAACTCCCATTACTGGCAGGTGCTGATCTGCTGCCCATGGCAGTTTGGGTGGGTGCTGGTGCTTGCAGGGAGTCTTAGACCTGTCCAATGCATTGCTGAGTCTCATGGGTTGCATATCTGAGTGTGTGGCTGTGTTGAATGATGGTCTGTGCCCTGTGGTGTTATTTGCTAGTTGAAAGCCAAGGGCAGACACATGCCCAGCTGTGCTGACCATGGGAAGCAGCAGCTGGGGGCACAACCCATAAGGTTTTAAGGGGGAGCATGTTCTAATGGCAGGGAATTCATCAACACGTGGGAGGAAGAGACTCCTCTCAGCTGTACAGAGGAGCATCATGAATGGGGTTTTCATGTACCTCTACCTCCCAGTGAACATATGTTGAATGAGGAACAGAAGTCCAGAGGACTCCCATTCCAGCCACCACTATGCAAATCACACTGGCACAGCTGTCTGGACAAGGATTTAGGAGATGCAGCATCCTCTCAGTCCCAAACCAATGCAGCATTTCCAAAGCAAGGGGCCATGTGAATGCTCAGGAGCATCAGCCAGAGCAGAGTCCTGCAGAGGATCAGCATTGGCAGAGGGGCTTGATACTGCCCTCAGTGTCAAGAAATTACCCTCCAACCACTTGCCACTGTGGTGGTATACCAGCATTTTCCCATATATAGAGAGGTGCATATATACCACAGAATCACAGAATATTCTGAGTTGGAAGGGACCCACAAGGATCATCGAGTCCAACTTTTAAGAGAATGGCCCATACAGGGATTGAATCCATAACCTTGGCATTATTGTATTTATACACACACATGCACACACTCATACATCTATACATGGCAGTAGCAGTTGAAGTAGACTCCAAATTCTTATAGAGCATTCCTGAGAAATCTCTCACTTCTGCAGTGCCAAGACTTCAGAGCATGGTCTCAGAGCTCCAAAGGTACAACTTAAGGGTGAAACACAAGCCTGGCATGGAATTCCTGCAGGAGGGTTTCACAGAAGGGCAAGATGCAGAGATGGAGGACTCAGAGCAACAGGTGCAGGCGGTCTTGCTATGCTTACCCACATCTACAAATACACCAGTGGAAATAGTGAGAGGAGCAGAGAGCAATGATGCAATAAATCTTTTAAAAGAAACAATAAGACCAGGACAGCTGGCATAAAAAGGAGCATGTTCCCTTGGCTACCAGTGACTTTAGGAATGAAAAAAAGTGGAGTGAATGAGGGACAACATAGTAGTGGCAGGATAAAAACAATGATCCAAGAGAAATTTAAATCTTGGGATACTGAGAAAGATTCCAGAGCAAACTGGGTGTTTTTCAAAAGACTTGGAGGAGAGTTAGTCTCTGTCCAGAACACCATGTGAGGAAATGAAGTGCCATAGATTTCAGCATTTGAGCAAAATACAGAAGGAAGAACAGCAAAGAATATGTGAAATTTTGGGTGTACAGAGGAGGGATGGGAGGAGGGGTGCTGAGTGAACAAGTGTGGAGAAAAAACACTCAATGAGATCTTCTGTGTGCTTTACACATGGGTATTTCTTTCTAAAACTCGTGAATTTTGTGACTAACCTTCAGTCCCCACTGCCTTAGCTAGAGAATCACCCCAGTGCTCTGATATCCAGCTCCATCCTCACCTGTGCCTTGAGAGGAGTGTTCACTTCATAAAAATCTATTTCCTTCTCCTTCCACCCGGGAATTTACTACTTTTAGTTTCTTTGCCTTACCTTCTTGATCTGGTATTGCAAGACTCTAGCAGAGTCTCCTGTGCTACCCCTTAGTCTCCCCTTCTACTACTCATAGCCCCTTTCCAAAACAAAACAAGAAACAGCTTCCCCTCAGTCTGCCCCTGTGTATGCCCGCAGCTTGTTCTCTTGGCTACATAACTGTTGAGGAACATGCTGGAATGCTAAAGCCATGGTAATGAGTAACACACTTCTTCAATGGGATGATGCTTTCTGAATGCACTGTGCTTTTACAGCTACTATAAATAATGAAATCAGTATTTGTAAACTATACTTTAAGGAATCCATTCCTTTCCAGAGATTTCAAAAGCATGTCATTTTCCAGATTGAGAAGTTTGCCAGTTCATCTATTTTTAGAAATTCTCACTGTACTGATATGGTCAAGATAGTCCTTAAACAGAAAAGGGTGGCTGCATGCCTCGAAGGTATAAACAACTAGACATGTGATGGGAAATGCTTCAGAGGTGAGCTCCGCAGGCTCCTAGACATCAAAGTTGTTGGGTGGTGAAACTGCAGGGACAAATCAGTGTGCAGGCGGGGGAAACAGGCACTGAAAAACATCTTAGGAGAGACTCTTCTTGGAGACCTGAAGAGTCCTTGAAATAGTCTCACGTCCCAGGAAATGAGACAGATCCTGCAGCATGGCCTCAGCCAGCAACACACTTCCTTGGAAACCTTAATGTGTGTAAACATAAAAGTGGGAGGAAAAAGCCAAAAAAATCTCAAGCAAACCAGGCTGTCTGTGAAGCTCCTCTGGGCTGTGCACCTCTGCCCGCCCCACCAGCTCCTTTCTCTCACAGATCCCAGTCCTCATCTCTCAGCCACAGCAGAGCTCTGAAGGCTGCCCAGGGACCAGGGACAATCCTGTTCTGAGCGGGAGCAAGTCCCACAGATGTAATAAGGGAAAACAGACCCACACCTGAAAACATCCCAATAATTGGTATCTCCCAAAGTTGGTAAGATCATGGATAGAGCTGATTGTGATCCTGCCCTTTTCTTTGCAAATTAGTTACCTCTTTGCTTCCAGTTCTGCACACCATGATCCAGTGAAGCTGCTGGGACTTAGAAGATCTTTGAGGCCTCTATTCCTAACTTGCTAAGTAGAAAACAAATTTTTACTGCATTTAACTTTTCAAAGATATTGTTCTGTACTGAGTGATCCATTTCCTCCTTCCTGTGTGAATGCTCTTTTCTACTTATGTCTGTCAATTCTTTTGCTTAAAATACATATTCATATTTACTAGGGTGCTAGATAACAAAACTGGATTATGCCTTGTTTCTGCTGACTTCTTATTTGGATTAAGATAATGGAGTGCAAGTATTTCTCTATGTATTTAAATTAAAAGTTCATGCCTTTACCTTCCACTTTTCAGGCCCAGATTGTGACTTTCTGTTCACTGTATAAAACACCAGCCACACAGAAGGGGAGTTTCTCCCCCTCCATGATAAGACCTTTTCCTTGTATGAGATGCAGTGGCCAGCCCTCATGGGAAGGGGACTTCCTATATAATTTGACATCCCCTCTTGGCCACAGATAGTACCCTGTCTCCATCTGCAACTCTTCTTAGGTGCTCCCAAGAAAGATGATAAACCCCTCAAGCTGCACTGGAGCCAATGTCACTTCTGGAATGAAGGTTTCCCCGACTCTTGCAGGCGCTTAAATTCCCTTTTGACCCTCTCTCCACTAGCGTGTATCCCTTTTGCCTTTCATTGTAAAGCTTGCCCAGCGAGGCCCTTCATTTGGCCTCTTGTGTCCCCACATCCTTCTCCTGGTGCCAATTCCAGCACAGATCACTGAATCCTTGCAGCTTTCCCAGACTTGTTCTTTCTCCAGACTCTGTAAGCCTGAGTGGATCCAAGATGACTCTCAAGTCTTCCTTTGAGCCATAACTTTCCCAGGCAACCCTGCTCCTGGGCTGACTGCGCATTTGTTTGGGACCTATCAGGACTGGCTGTGACCCTGCAGCCAGGTGTGACCCCATTCCTGGCTGCATGGGATGAGGTATATACCACGGGACAGCCCCTCTCCCTGTACTTTCATACACCTAGAAGACCAAAAAATGATGCTCAACACCTCACAGGTGGGGACAATCCTGCACCATGGACTTTGGCCTCCTGCAGCAGCATCCTGCCAGCCCAGGCATGGGCAAAGCTCGCACAAGGACTTGCAGCTCCCCTTGAGAAGTCATCCCATCCAACCTGCCCAGGCGGGATGGGAGGTAGCAATACACAAACGCCTCCTTGCATCCCAGCCCCTCTCAAATCTGTTTTTTTCAAACCATGAGATTCCCATCAAACCTGGCCCTGCTCCAAGGCTCATGCAGACGATGGTGGGGTGGGTGGAGGAGGGAAGCAGAGAGCAATCCCTAACCTTCATAGCCCTCTTGAGAGCAGCTGTCTGGCAAATGTCAAGCACTGTCTAGGGCTATTTTGGGCACTTTATTTTTATAAAGGATGCTTTGAGGAGGGGGAAGGGTACAAAGGGTTTTTTCTCATTGTCAGCACCTTAAAGAATAAAACTCCAGGGACAAAAATTCAGGAATCCTCCTTAGTTTTGTGCTGATGCCACATCCCATTGGAGCATCCTTAGAGGCTCTCAGACAAACAGGACTTTGGAGAAAGATCTTTGCTTCTCTTGTGACTGAAGACCTCCAAAAGGACTCCAGGTTCCTTGGGATCCAGGGTGAGGATGTGGAGGGAACACATGGTGTAGACATACCTGTACCATCACAACAAGGAGGACCAGCACTCCATGCTGCCCAGCTTCCCAGGAGGACTCCTGGGTGAGAAACCACTGTTTTTCAAACATCCCTCCTAAGGACTCATAAATATACTCTTAACATTGGATGTTTTCCACTGCTGTCCACAGGCACAAACCTCCAAGCCCTGAAGAGCCCTCAGACTCCTTCACTTGGAGCAGAGCCAAGACACAGAACCAAGACACTACACAAGGAGAAGCAGAGCATCTAAAAGATCCTCACCTGAAAGATATACAGCATGTAACTGGAACATCCAACAGGAAAGCATCCCTATTGACAGAAGGGATGTTCTTCCAAGAATGGAAACAGTTTCAGAAAGTCATTGTGTTTGTCTTTGCAAACTTTTCTTCTGTTAAGTCCAGAGAATAAAATTGTTTTCATATGTAATATTTGGAGGGTTCAGTATCTCCACAACTTGTCTTTTTATCAGATACAAAAGCAGGATAAACAACCCCTCAATATTTTTTAGTATAAAATGTTACATGGCGTGTTTAGTGTTTTCAGACTGGCTGAGCCTGATGCATTTTAGGAGTAACTAGCACCAAACTCCCTTCTGGAATTTCAGAGCCATCAGTGGCAGAAACAGGAAGAAGCTCTCTTGGTAGCCCAAGACCAGTAATTGCAGTACCCATCTAACTGATGGACAAAGGAGGAGTGGGGGGGCTACAAACCAGTTATCATACTTCCTATTCCAGAAAAATGCTGACATGAATAGCCTGAGACAGTTTTGTGAGCATCTGGAAGTTAGCACAGAGATGAGTAATACCTGATATGGCTCTGTCAAGAATGAGACATGTCAGGCCAATTTAATTTCCTTCAGCAGCGGGGAGCCCACAGATGGTGAAGCAGTGGTGGCTGTGGGATGGGGGTGCTGTGCCTGCCCTGCTGTAGGGTGGAGGGTAGCAAAGCCAGGCAGGGCGTGCAGGATGGGTGTGGAGGGAGCGAGAGGGGATGGTACTGCGAAAGCAGCTCTCAAAGGCTCACTGTGGCGCTGGAAAGCCACTATTGAACACTCCCATTAACAGCCAGGGTGGAGAAACAGAGAGAGTATTTATTAAATTTGCATGCCACAAAAAGCTAGGGCCACAGACAGAAAAATGATTGTGGCAAACTGGAGAAATGGAATGAAAATCTGGGAGGAGGCTGAAGGGAGTTCTGTGATGTGCTCCTGCAAGAAGGGAGAAGGGAAGATGTCCCCTGGGCTGTTGCTGCCTGCCGCCATCTCCACTGCAGCCTGGAGCTACGGAGGAGCCTCAGGAGGTGCTGCTGACCATGCAAATGCAGACAGGAGAGGTCCCTGTGCAACCCTACAGAGCCTGCAGTGCCTGGGAAAATGCAGGTGAAAGTCACCTGTGGACATCCACCGCATCTGGGCTGGAGTAGACTGGAGCAGGTCTGGTGCACACGATGTGCCTTGCAATTTGTATACCTTTAATGCACAGTGCTGTGGTCTCAGCCATTTCTGTATCAAATTGAATTGGTTTAACAGGAGAAGCTGTCGGCACCAGCTGGGTGGCCTCCCTTACAGATGGTAGCACAGGCAGGGTATAAACCAGCAGCAACCCTCCTGCACTGGTCCCAGGCAGCTTATCCCACTGCAGGGAGGCAAGGCTTGCCCAGGACCAAAAACCTGGTATCCAACTGCAGCCAATGCCAATGCTGGGATAAGATATGGCTTAAAATGAGCTACTGAAAGCCACAGTGAAAAATGAAACAAAACCAAGTGCCTTTCCCTACAGCCCCTACCTGCAGTGAGAAGAGAATGCTGAAAGGGAGATGAGGCTTCAGGGAAGCTAGGCACCCCATAGCTGAGAACCAGCAGAGCTGTGGGGCAGCTGCCAGCCCGGGCAGGGATGGCTTCCATGCACAGCAGCACCAAACAGAAATGGAAAAGGGTTAACTTCCGTCTTTGTCAGCCTATGGAGCCTGAGTGGAATCAAACCCCCCAGATTCTGTTTTTCCGTGCTCTCAGAAGAATGTAAACCATTTTAAACAAAATCTAAACTTTTTAGCAAAGGGGAAAACAGAAAGAAAGAAAAAATTAAGCAGTCTTAACTGGGGTTTTTTTGTGGCAAAAACCAGCAGTCGTCAAATTCAACATGAGAGAAACCCTGGTGGAGAGGCACTGAGACCTGATGACAGTTGAGCCCTGTAGTAGGATACAACCCCCTTCTTGTCCCCAGCAGTGGATGCAACATCCCGAAACTGCCCTCCCGCAGTTCCAGGGCAGGGGCCAGCCACATCCTGAGCCACTGTGGCCCCACAAGCGCTCGTGCCGATTGCTGGGAGCAGGATCCCAGCTCCTCAGCAGGCCGGGGTCAGCGGGGGAGGCTGAGGCGAGGCAGGAATTTGCCGGCGGGTGCTGGCTGCCTGGCTGGTCCCCCAATGGCGAGGCCATGTGGTTTCCCTGTGCAGGGAAATAAAAGGAAGGCTTTGAAAGTTGGCGTGTGACAGGGCGTCCCCCCGGGGAGCGGGGCAGTGGCGAGCGCGTGCGTCTGCGAGCGGCCCTGGCTGGACGCCACGCTCCTTCCGTTTATTTACGGGGGTTTATCAGGGGCTGCGGGCTGCGATAAAGCTTATGAAAATAAAAGGCATCTCCAGCAGGCCGGGGCGAGAGCAGGCCCTGCCGTTGCTTTCCCACACTGATTAGGATCTGGGCAGGCTTCTGCGCTCCAGATCTCTGATGAAAGCAGCAGGACCGGCAGCACTTCCCTTCCTGGCCCCTGCTTGGGGCCAGAGGCGGTGAGAGGTCAGCGCTGGACGCTGCACACCACACAGCACACCCTGCGCTGCATACCGGGCACCACACCACACCACACATCAGGCACTGGGCACCGCGCTGGGCACCCGGGGCACCACACTGTGCCACACTGCACACCTGGCACCCCAGGCACTCTGCGCTGGGCACCCCACTCTGCGCACTGCACCGCCCACCGTGCACAATGCTATGCAAGCCAGGCATTGTCCACTGTGCACCACACCGTGCACCTTGGGCACCGTGCTCCTGATCCCCTGTGCTCTCACACTCCTCTCTTGGAACCTGGGGAAGGAGTTCCAGCCTTTCCCTTTGAAGGAGCCCATGCATGTGGGGCAGCGCCTGGGTAAGGCATTTGGCTGGGATGCACCTGGGGCAGGACCAAGCTTGTGCCCTATGGAGGCAGCACGGTCCCTGCCCTCGCCAGCAGCCATCCCCATCCCTGGGATGTTGGCCAAGGTCACATCCCCTTTCCGCTGATTGTTTGGTGGCGGCCGGGCCGTGGCTTCCTCCTGGTTATGAGTCTGACTCTCACCCTGGCGTGAATGCTCAGGCTGGCGCCTCAATCACTGTTGGGCACGGGCACTTCCAGGGCAGGCAGGCTTCAGGGGACAGTCTTTGCAACCAATACCTCCAGAATTCACCAAGCTGCATTGCCAGTCAGTCTGGGCAGAAACACTCAGGCAGATGAGGAACAAAACACAGGGAGCATTACCGGCTGGGAAACAGGAGCCTGATCTGACTGCCACTGGGGTTAAGAGGAATTTCGGCGATGGCAGTAATGAAAGGGTTTGTCCCCCAAGTGCTGCAGGGCTTGGAAATGTTCAGTTAAGTGTGGGTTTTGTGGGGTATGGTTTTATTGCCCCTTTTCACCTCCAGCACACTCTGGAAGAGGTGCTGGGAACTGAAGCACTTAAAAGCAGCTCATGATGAAACCTCAAACCACACAAATCATGCTTGGTCTGGGGTTTTCTCACAGGCTCTGAGCAGCGGCTGGGTCCTCAAAGGAGCCGTGAATCTCTGAATGAGGCTGGCTCGCAGCCTGTGGTTTTAAGAGAAATGTAGCTCCTCCTCCCTGCCACCTTCTCCCATCTTACGAACTTATTTCCTGCCTGGAAAAATAAGGTGAATCCTCAGAGGCAAACCTTGCTTCGGGGTGGTGCAGGATCCCTGCGCGGACCCTCCCACTGTCCTGGCAGCACTCCCCCTCCCCCCCGCCACCCTCTGCAAACCAAACAGCGAGGAGCACTCTTTCCTTTCTTACACCGAGTGTCAAGATTTATGGGGCTCTGGCACCAGATCAAAAGCAAATTCAGTCATTTACAGTAAAATCAAAGCGGGCAGAACAATGAATATGAAACAAGGTTAAAACACCTTGTTACAGGAACAAATTGTGCAGATGGCATCAAAATAATGGAATTTATGTCCCTACTGGTTGGAGCCAAATTATTTGCAGTGACATTTGTCTAGGCATGAGCTCCAGGAGAGGTGCTTGATGCTGCTGCTATTTTGGGTCAGGCAGCAGCCTCACGCATCAGAGAGGCAGGCAGGAGGTGGCCAGGGGAGGGCTTCCCATGGCGCCCAGGGTTCGGGATCCAGCCCTGGTCAACTACCTCTGAGATGGGATGACATGGGGAACCCCCTACATCTTCCAGGGTGGATGATGCACTGTCTGTGTGGTCTGTACCGGACTCGCCTCAGCTGTAAAGCATGGATGCGTTTCTGCTGCTGGCACCTGCCCAGGAGATACTGCTTGCTCTGTAATGAATTCGACGTGCCTCATAGCCCCAGAGCCACATATCAGGTGTGATAGGGTCTTCATACTCCTCACCCGAGGTGGCCACCAGTCTGAGCAGCATCGTGAACTCCTTGGGTGGCAGCTGGAGTTTCACCCCACCCCTCAACTTCTTTGTCTTTCCAGCACTTTTGGGCAGTATGACCTTTTTATTTGCCTGCCTAACCCTGGCTGTGCTCATATATCTCACACTTGCTTGACTCTAGGATGTCCCAACACATGACAAAGCTCTAAAAATTCACCTACTCCTTCTGCTTTCCTCCCCCCAGCACAGAAATAAACTTATTGCCACCCCCAGGGCATAGGTTGGGCTGCCCAGTGCTTTGAGACAATCCCTTCCTGTCCCCTGCCCACAGCCCTGTGCTAGGCTGGCAATCTCTCGTGTGACATTGATCACCTCTGGACAGGCGGGCGATGCATCCCACTCCAGCAGCTCCGGCTGCGTGGAGCATGGCTGGGCTTGTTTTGAAAATATATTGTGAAGCACTTCATTGCTATGGAGACTTATTTTATGGAAAAATAAATATTTGGATGTTTGTCCTCTTGCTTTAAAAGTCTGCCCCTTCTCCTTCCACATTCTTTCAACTCTCGGTATGGTTTTGGTATTGCAATGTCTCTGCTCCTTCAGCCTTCTTCATCCCTCCCTCCTGCCCACACTGGACATCTCTGCATGTCCTTCATCACCCCTCAGCCTGCTCCTCCTCCTCAGCCTGCAGCTCAGTGTCATGGGGCCCCTCTGGCATGAGAGAGAAAGAAGGTCCCTGCCATCTTCATTTTTAAGGATTTATGCATTTAGTGAGAATCAATTTTATTTTATTCTTGGGATTTGCACTCCAGCAGCAACAACGCAGTTGTTTTCAGCTTTTCTGGTCCCATTGCTGTTTCCCTTGTCCTGGGTTTCCATCAGGATGCTTGATTCCATCACACTTGCTCATCTCTGTGGCCCGCATATTTCTTTTGGGATTTTTGAGGTTTTTCAGGAGATATGGGTGAAGATTTTCTTCCGCAAAGTAAAATCTTCACCCAGATCTCCTGAAACCCAACAAAAAGCCATTAAAAATAGCAATTGGCAGTGCAACACCACCAATTCACTAAGCAGGAGAGGCAGTATTCAAATGAACCTCCTTCGTTAATAAATCCTAGCAGCTGTGGAAAGTTTGAGGCAAGTGAGAGCACCCAGACAGAAAATTAAAAAACTAATAAAGTCCTCAGTGTGGGGGCACTGGCATCAGGTCAGTTTTTCTTCTCTAGGCACCTCATAAAGAGACATTCCAGGACACTAACTCATAAGGGAAAGCTGCAGGGGTCAAGGAGAACAGTGGAAAGCTAACCATGGTAACTGAAGTATACTGGAAAGGCAGCAGAAAACCAGCAAAGAGTTGGTTTTTTTTTTTTAATTTTTCCCTTCTTTATTTTTCTTTCTGTTGGTTGTTGGGCAAACAGAGCCTGCAGTTTGGAGAGTCATGGGCATGGTGGGGCAGTCAAGCAGAGCCCCAGTGAAGAGACCTATCCATTGGAATGTTTGGGGATGGGAATATGAAGCACAGGCTGTTCCTAAGCCAGGAGCAGAAGCTGCTCAGTGCCCTCTTCCCCAGGCTGCCTGCAATGTTAACTGTAAATCTAACTGGCAATGCTTTGGTATAATGGGAAAAAAACCTGAAAATTGCTTATTAATATTTTATATTTTGTTTTTTGCCCCCAGGCTGGTGCTGAAGCGCTTACACCTGGAGCCCGCTCCCTGCCCTCCCACTGCCCCCCTCTGGAAGGTGGGGGGAACATGGACCTTGGGGTGAAGGGAGCTGCTCACCTGCAGCATCTGTGTGGAACCAGGGATTGTCACATCTGGGCAGGGGGATGTGCATGTACCTCCCTGAAAGGGAAGTTGTGTGCAATGCCTTTGGGGGCCCAACACCATATCTAGGGTCTTGCTGGCCTATCTCTCTCTCCTCTTTCCCAGCCTTCCAGGTGGAAAGAGCAAGGGAAGAAAGTAGTCTTGCCTGCCCCAGGAGATCATGCTCACAGTGAAATTCCAGTCTGCAAGTGCTCTTTGCAGCTCTTTAAAACAGGCAAATGCATGTATGTCAAGAGCAGTTTCTCAGGAATCGGAAGGAATGGAATGAAGGGAGAAGACCTGGATGCAAGTTTGTCCCATGGCCAGGTAACACATCCCAGGAGTGAGCAGCCAGAGCAGGGTGAGATCCAGGCTCAGCATGTTGCCGGTCAGGAGAGCCTCTTACAGGAGGCTCTTGGCTCTTGGCTGTTGCACAAAAACCTCCTGCCAAGTCCTTCTGGGCTGGAAACATCCCTGGCCCATGGCTGTCTATCAGGCACCTGGACTAGGATGCACAGCTCTTGGCCAGGCTCCAGAGGAGGGACATCATGGCAGCAAGGGAATGGTTATTGCAGAGTGTGAGGTGGCTTCCTGATCCTTGTCTGGTCACCAGACGCAACCAGGAGTTCCAATCTCACACCCTTACCCTGCCATAGTTCACCAGTAGCTTTGGCCCCTGGCTTTGATACTGTGCCTCTAGTTTATCTGTTGGTAAGTTCACCTTGTTGTTTGCATTGCTACGTTGCCTGGGATTCCAGGATCCCACGGTGCGAGTGCTGGCCAGACAGCCCTGCCCACCCTGTCCTGCCTGCCCTGCCTGCTCTGCCTGCCTTGGGCTGCAGCACTCTCCCTGAGGCAGGCAAGGACCACGCATGGGGTCTCACTTGGCTTCCAGGGCAGTGTGCCAAGCCCTGCTGCCCGCACAGTTTGCTGAATGAGCCCCCTCGGTTTGCCTGCCAGTGAGAAGCAATGTGTGAGTGTGGAAGCAGCTGCATCGAATATTTCAGCAGAAAACCATGGTTTCCCTGGCTTGCCAGAGCCCAGCCTGGAGGGCACTTTCACAGCCAAGCTATAAATTTTGCAACCAGGGATTTCTAATGGAAACATTGACATAACCTGTAGCTGACAGAGCAACAGATCCCTTCACGTTAGGGCTGCATTTTCATCTGTAATCCCCCCAGCTCCTGGCCTGTCTCAGAAACGGACCTGTGCAGCTGGCTGAGCATCCCGAGGGACACAGTGGGCGGCTGGGCTAGGCCAGTGTTGCAGGGGGTTTGGCTGCTCCCTGCTGTGCCGGCCCCAAACTGCCGCACTGCAGGCATGGGGCCGATGCCTGGGGGAGCCCCTCTGCTGCAGCACGACCGTCCTCTGCCACCAAAAAGGTGAAAGAAAAAGGCAGAGTGGTTCAGTTGGTTGTAAAAATTAATGAGTTCAGATACAGACTTGCTTTATTCCGGTCCAGCTGCGTAACCACGGCGATCGTGTCCGGCACACTAGACAGTTACATCAGCTCCACACCCCTGTACAATAAGACTCTGTTTGATCTCAGAAACAAGATCAGACTCCTGGGCTTTGCACATCCTGCTTCCTACATATGTAAAATCATTTTATTACCAGCCAGGAGAGTTCATCTAAGCCGCTCTTGCTGTGCAGCTGATGTGGGGAGAACATGCCCCTGTCTGCACTTCTTTTACCAGATGGAGATCTACAGAGAGATTGCAGAGCGGCTACTCCACCAAGTTTGGTTTGTTTTGTTGGTTTTGTTGTGTTTTTATTTTTTTTAAATTCTTCATCTTAGATTGGAAACTTAGAGGCAGAACTTGAGTGTCCTCATGTGTTTGTGCAGTCAAACACAGTGGGATGTGTGTATGGCTCAGCTCTCCTGAATATAAGTGATAAATAAGCATCCATGTGTTTTTGCTTGGCTTTACTTGCTTTTGTCCTACCTGGTCAAGAGAGGAAGTTCTTATAAAAAGTCTGCTCTACCTTTCAAATGTCTGCTCAAATCCCTCTCTGTTTGTCAGATCCATGAGATACCAGGGAACTGTCAGATATTTAGCATCCTCCCTTATTTGAACATTTACCCTGCCCCACGTGAGCAACCTCGCTGTCATCACCAAGGCAGTTTTGAATATGCCGAAGCTGCTACAGGGTCATCCTGACCAGCTGCAGCACCACAATTCTCTTTTGCTGATCACAGATTGCTCAGCAGCATTACAAGCCACTGGCTCCCCTTCAGCCATGGCTATTCCACTAATATGGTCCCACTGGTGCTGTTCTGCCACTGGCGCCACATATCCTGACTGCTGAGCTGCAACACATAGATGCTGGCAGTTGTGCTGAGTGACTCAGCACTGGTGTGTCGGGACCACTGGGTTTTGGGATGTGTCTGCAGCACTGATGTACCTCACTGCAGCCCTGGTGCGCAGAGAGCACTTCAGGGTTCACCCAAATGACAACACATTCCCAAAGAAAATACCCTTTTCAGCCCAGGCATCCTCTGCAGCTGATGTCTGCAGGGCAGCATAGCCAGAGCTCCATGACTCACTGCACACAGGTCATCCTACAGCTGCCGGGTGGAAACTCTTATTTACTGCTCAGTTGTGGTTGGATTTAAAGCAGCACAGGCAAAGGGAGGGGAAATCCCCTCCTTCTCATCCCAGCCCCACAGAAATATCCAGTCTGACTGGAGCAGCTACTCCTAAGTGCATCTAGTTTAAGGCCTTGCTTTACCCTGAGCTTCTAGGTCAGCTCTCCCGGTTTTGTTAAATTTCCAGTCTAAAGGCTTCCGGATACTTACAGCTTTGGCTAAAGCTCTTGGGGACCTAACCCAGACCACAGATCCTGTAGTCCAACAAGTCTTACACGAGGACAGGTCTGTTCAGCAGCAGCAATGAAAATTTCTATACCCTCCATCCTGTTGGAAAGGAGAAACTGGTAACCCAGTTCCCAATGTAGTAGCTACCACCATGGGCATGGGCATCCCCATCCCATACAGCCCTCATACACCTCCTTGGCAGCTTGGGAGTGCTAACCTGCTCGAATCAGGCTTAATAAAATGTGCTGGTGAATCTTTTTTGCTGAAAGCCATTGCTAGCACATATGCCAGACCAGATTATAGTTCAGCTTTCATGTATATGTCCCCTGAAGAGCTTTGCAGATCAAGTCATGTACCTGGAGGAAGGACATGGTTCTGACATAGGATGGCAGTTCCCTCTACCTCCCATCCTTGCCTCCTGGACCCAGGAGTCACACAGGGATCTCATCCTCTCCTGGGGCCTTTCCCTCCAAGACTTGGTTTGGAGAAACCAAGCTGACACATATGTGGTGAGAGCTGCTCGCAGGAGAAGAGGCTATGGGAAGCCCTGGCCATCAGGACGGACCAGTACTGAACCAGCTGCTCTTATGCTCTTAAATGTGTATTTATCCCATTGCCACTAGGATAATTGCCAAAGGTTTTGCATGTAGCAATGACTTCCACCTGTCTGGGGTGCTCCCCAGCTCTTCCAGTAACATTCCAGGCAATTTTCTGCTGTGTCTCTCCCCATCCTCTCTAGTCTCTGCTTTTTGTAAGCACATTTTGACCTCAGCTCAGGACTTTGTGTGTTTTCACAAGCAAAGCAAACCAAAAACATCCCCACTGCCTCTCTAGTCATCCCATCACAATGCTGGAGTGCCTGCCATTTCCAGTGGCTTTTCCTGTAGTTGGTTTGTAATTACCTTGGGATGCCATTCCCCACATTGCTCCGACAACTGGGAATTAAGGCCCTGCAAAGAGCAGAACTGCCTAATCTCCAAATCCTCCCAGGTTTACAGCCAGCATGGTTCTCATCAATCATCTTCTGTCAAATGGTGGATTTGAGCAACCTCAGTCTTAATAGGAATATAGGAGGGAGGCCTTCCCTGTCCCACCCTCCCCTGTTCGAGAGCCCAGTTAGAATAAACAAAACCTGAAAGGGCCAAGGCAGCTCAAAAGGAAACTGTAAACGATCCCATCTGTGAGCCTTGGTGAATATATCCTCCAGGAGGGGGCCATGGGGTTTGGAAAACAAGTTGAAGGGTCTTTTTTCACTCAGAAGGAAATACCATTGCGTTCAAACGTTGCTACTGTTCCAAATGTCATATTCCAGAGCCCAGAGTCAGGCTCCTCAGACAGGTCTCTTACCCAGGATGGTGGTAGGATCCTTTGGGAGATTGTCATTTGCAGGGATAGTTAACAGTAAAGCTGAGCTGAACACAAATGAACTGAGCTTGTGTTTGAAGATGCAGATCAGAGAGCAAAAGCAGATGATATGTGTAAAAGTCATATTCCATAGTGACAAATGTGTTTTGCAAGGGAGTAAAAGAACTTCTCTGCTCTCACTGGAGAACCCCAGCTTGCCACGTTCCTGTCCATGACTCACAGTCACTGGGCTCTGGGTGCTCAGTCAGTCTTTGTGCTCACAGCTTAGTGAGTGGCAGCTGGCTGGGGACCTTGGAAAAGGTAGATCGTAGGGTGGCAGCCAGGAACAGCAGCATCTGGCTTAGGCAGACATCCTGAAAAGGTTGCCTGTGCCTAAGTTTAGAAAGTCAGGAAAATCCAGAAGCATCGAGACATTCATTGTCCTTTCCCCATTTTTGAAGCCTACCTATTTTTCCAGTTTTCAGGGCTATGGAATGGCCTGTTATCCACGTCCCCCACTACCCTGAGATTTCCCGGGCTGCTTTCCCTGCCTTCTGGCCCCAAACTCGAAGGTTGGGCTAAGCATTTGAAGGGACATTGCAATTGTATTGGCAGCCTCGGTGCATGACAAAAGCGCTGGCATCACAAAGCAGCTTTATCTCACCAGGTTCCCAGCTATGTTCCCCTGTCTTAAAGACTGGGATTGTGAATAAGGGCACTTTGCATCTTCAAAGAGTGGGAGCAGTTTAAGGCTCAGCCCAGGGTGCCCTGGAGACCCCAGCAGTCCTGCCCTGAGGGAGTCTGAAATGTAGGTCTGGATTGTGATGCAGGAGCCACACGTGCCAAAGGCAGCTGGGCAGACCCAGGGGCAGCACTTGGGAAACGCTCTGTACATTACCAAAACCCACTAGCAACTCCTTCTTGGTTAGTCAGAGAAACGGCACATCTGAAACAGGTGCAGAAGGCAAAATATTCCAATGCTTTTGAGTAATGATTGGCCTTTAAACACGAGTTAATATTTAATTGAGAATTAGTTTTCAAGCATGCCAGTGAGAGTGAGGAATGAATGTCTAAGACAATGTTGATTGCAGTGGAGACGGAGAGCTGAGGCAGGGAGAAGGGACCAGCAGGTGATGGAGGGCTCAGGATGAGAACTAAGGCCTTTCTGATCCTTGGAAGGATTTGGATACAGCACAGTGCTGTTGTGCCTAAACACCAGGGAAGTTCTGGTACACTGTCAACTTCTGGTGCTCACATGGCGAAAATGTGCTGAAATGTTGGTGAGTGCCAAAAGAGTCTCAAAAATTACTTGAACACAAAAATGAGCTTTCTAGAGTAAGACTTGGAGAGCTCAACCAATTTTACACTGAAAAATGAGCATTTGGTTAAATTTCTAAAAGTCATGATAGAAAGAACTGGGAAAATATTTGATTTAGTAGAGATTATAACAAGGCTTAAAACCAAGAAAGGGAATCAGGGCACATTTAACAGGAAATCAGGCATTTGTCTTTACGGGATGGGGTTAGAAACCAGTGTAACAAGCCAGAAAAAGGAGAGACACATGCTCGGTCCAAGGAGAGATGATTTTCTAGCTCTTCCTGGAGTCAGCTTAGGCATTTATGGGAAAAATGTGATGTCTGTGAAGTGCAGATCTGAACAAGTCCCACCAGCTCATGGAGCTGTAGGGAATACATGCTTATAGACCCAGGCAGAAGATGAGGGTGCTAACATTCAGGGGCACTGTGGATAGGTAGCAGGCACTGGTCCTGAGCCCCCTGAAATGGCTGAAGATGAAGTAAATGTGCACGGGGTGCAACCCAGTGGGCAAGTGTCTGGGGAGGAGCAGACAGTTCACTTGATGCCAGGTTCTTCCTTTCCACCCTCCTGGAAATGCTACCTACCCTTTCACCTCATCAGGCACACACGTGGCCCTCACTTGCCCTGGGACATGGAGCCTGGCTGTTCCTGTTCCCTTTACTAGCCCTGTAAAGCATAAGGGGACACTGTTTCTGCACCCCTGCCTCTGCTCGTTAGCTAATGTGAATTAAATCCCTTTTATCTTCACACTTATTTTCTAAGGATAATAATCTCTTTTTGTGTGTAGCCACTATAACTGTTCCCAAACTGAGCTGTAATTGCTGATAGTAATTAAGTTAATACATATTTATAGCCATGTAGGGTTACAGAAGGTCTCCCGTAGTTTTATTTGAGGCATTTTCTTTAACCTGCTGTAAAATCATCAACAAGTTGTTCAGTGTTAATTGTCTCCAATGCTGATCTCATCCCTTTGCCTCCGGACAAGGCAGGGCAGCAGATGGCTTCCCTCGACAGCCACTTTCTCCGTGCTCCATCCTGGCTTTTACTGAAAGGCAGAAGCTACCATCATCTGTCTTTCCTACCAGTTTTGCTCCAGTTTTGGCAAGTTCATGTCTATGGACAACTTTCTAAGCCATTTTCCAAAACAGCCTTGCAACAGTTTACATGTTCATGGCCATGCAAGACATGAGGATGAGGGAGCGGAACTCTGTGAGAGCAGGGATCTGGCAGGATGCAGCCTCAGCCCCTGCCTGCAGCTCTGTCGAGCACCATGGCAGCAACCCCCCTATGCTAGATTTTCTCCTGCTTGCATTTGTGTTTTTGCCAAGAGCCCCAAACCACTCAGCAAACAGCATGTGTGGTAAGAGATCACTGCATGTAATCTCCGGGTGAATCTCCCCATTATACAGTTGGCTAATTAACTCCGGGTACAGGGTCAGGATGAAGCTCTAGGAATGTCCTCCCCAAAGGGAAGTAAATATTACTGCAAGAGCGGGGAGCCCTTTTCTATGGCAGTGAATCCTGATAAAGAGCTTCACTCCATTCTCCTACTGCTGGCTCCAGCTTAGTGTTTTTAAAGCTGATTCTCCTTGTGCTAATCTGGAGGGTCCATTCAGCCCAAAGCTCAACATCAGAGGTTATTTGCGAAGTGTGCAGCTGTGTCAATTTGCAAAGACAAAGGAAAGCTCCTCTGTCAACAGGTCGGGGAGCTCAGGTAGCACGAGCGAATTGAGGGCAAGAAGTCAAAGTGGTTTCACAAACCATCCGACCATGCTTAAATCTCATCCAGCCTGAGAGGCCAGGGCAGTGCAAGGGATAAAGGGAACATGGAGGAGTGAGCTGAAAGGCCAGGGCTGCGAGGCCACCAATTAGTGCTATTAAAGAAAGATAATTAGATCTGCTCCATGGAAACTCCAGAGAAGACAGAATGCAATTTCCATTTGGGATTATTTTAATAAAAGTTAGAAATGCCAGGAGACGTCAAAATTGCACTGTTGGCAGTATGAGCAGGGCCCTCAGTGTGGGGTAGAGGGGTTACAGAGCAGCAGGAGGGGACTACAGCCCTCTCAAAACACAAGCAACTGTCTGCTTAGTATTTGTATCTGAGGGATGGACAATTTTGGACAATTTTGGAAGTGATCACTTCCAGATAAAGAAATCCAACCTCCTTTAGAGACTCTGCTTCTTTGTCAGCTTTTCTTTTTCTTTCTGCTTAGGGGCAGAAGCCATGATGATGCTTAGTGGTGGATGTACTCTGAGCTGAGAGCACGGCTGAGAGCAGCCATTCCCAGGGTGCCCAGGATGGAGTTGTGAGGAAGGCAGGAGGCATCCTGATGTCCTCTGAAAGAGTAAGAAGAAAGTAAGTCTCGGGGAGGAAATGGGACTTCTCACTTAGATCCTTAATCTCAGTGCCATCACATCAGGGAAACCCTTATCCCTAGTTCACAAGGGTGGAGAGTCCAGCGCTGTCGACTCTAAGATTTTTGAAGTCAGCCTGTTGTTTAGCATGTGGTTTAACCCAGACTGGGCACTCCTTAGCCACTTGCAGTTGAGGGCCACAGCACTGCAGAGCCTTTTGGGCTGGTGGCAGGGACCAGCCAGTGTTTGAACAGAGCACAGGAATATCTCTGTGGGCATTTGTAACCTTCAGACAGTTAATGAGATAAGAGAGTAAGGAATCATCACAGAATCAGTCAGTCAGTGAGAAGGTCCCAAGTCTCCTAATTTCTAATAATCAAAAATAATTTCCTGTGATTCAGAGATCTACAAAACAAGCTGTGTTTGAGCAAATCCATTTTGCTACTGAAAACTCTATCAGAAGAACTTCCACTGGAAATAATGGCAGCTTCAGTCTTTCTTTGAATTTTTAAGACAAAAAGTAGGACTCTGGCTCAGAAGGATTTTGCCAAGACTATAACTTTGCCTGCAGGTTGGCACTGCATGTGTGAAAGAGGAATTATAAAGAAAAACAGCTGGAAAGCTGAAACAGCTGACCATGTTTGATTTTCGTGTCAGTCATGTGCTGCTCTCACTCTTAGCAGCTGGCCCTGCCTGTGTCTGAGGAGCAAGGAGCAAGTGTAACTTCAAGAAGCCTCATTTAGAGGAGATTTAGATATTGTCCATTAGGTAAATATTCACAGATGTGCAATAATAAACACCATTAAATGGCATTAGTGGATGCACTTAGCAAAATATACATCACACATACATATACTCCAGGTGTGTCACTAGTGAGCAGGGAAAACAAGTGAACACTCATGTTTGTGTTATTTCATAATATAAGGTCCAAAATTATATTCTGGCTGGCTACTTCTTCATTCTGACACAAATTGCCAGGAGATATATAGAGAGAGATGTATAAAGTTTAACTAGATACTACATTTTTCTCTTACAGGTAAGCATATTTATTTTGATAATGTCTGGCAATATAACACCTGTAACATTAATAAACACTGTCATCCCTTTCAAATAGATTTTATACCTATGGTACCTTTTTATTTTGAGGGAATAAATTACATGCATAAACCTTATTAATCATTAAAGCAGACCCTTAAAACACTGTTGAAAAGATTTTCCAACTCAAACATCTTTTAAGACGCAATGACATCATGTCTGCCAGGACATTGTTATGCAGTGAAGATTGTGAGACATTTTCCCTCCATAAAGTTGCTGTAATAAAGTTTGTCACTGCAGTCATTAAATCCATATTTTCTCCTCTTACCTTCTTCCTTACTCTGGAGCTATGCATTGTCAGGAAGAAAGAGAAAACATGCCATGGTGAAAAATTTGGGGATCTAATCATGAAGCCTTCCACAAAGCAAAATATCTGTTGATTCCAACAACGGTTGTAATCTACAATCTCTCTTACATTAACTGCTGGGGTACTTGGCTCCCCTTGAGCAGGTAGAACAAGCACAGAGATAAAGAGGAAGGAAAGACTCCAAATTCTAACTGGAAATGGAGAAAAATTGAGGAAATTGTGTTGTTTCATGGAACTGGACATCCTGGGAGGAACACTGATCCTCACAGAAGTATTCACTTGCGCATCGTGCTGGCCCAGCTGACAGATTCAGCAGAGGCTTTGCCTGCTGAACATAGTAAAGGTTTTTTGACTAAGCTAAAAGAGAGCAGAAGATGCAGGTGATGGCTTTTGTCAGTTGGAGGCTGCAGATGCTGCCGATGCTTGGGTAGTAGCAGCAGCTTTTGAGTGAGCTGAAAACCATGATAAAGATGGTGTTCAGTATCTCTTCCTATTCCAGGAGTTGAGTTCTGTGCTGCTTTGAAGAGCCTCCAGAAGGGTGCCACAAGCCCTGTACCAGAAGCTCCACAGAAGCAGCTCTCACCCAGCTGTGATGATGATACTTTGGTGGTCTGTGAAACCAAAACCTCAGACTTGCCATCAGTGCCTATGACTTAGACCTGCTGTGTGCCTCCTCCCTCATCCTGCCCAGAGGAAGAGAAGCATACAAGCAAATGAGTTTGTTGGGTTTGGCTGCTTCCAGAAATGCCTCTCCTTGCAGATGGTCCTTGCTGGGAAGGGCAACACTGTAGAGGGTGTCCTGTCCTGCAAGCAGGGACGTTTGTCTGGCCGCACAATGAACAGAGCACCTTGCAGAGCAGTTTCAGCCTTAATGTCTCAAAGATGAAGGCTAGAAGAGCCTCCTGCATGCACACACAAAAATTCAGCTGAATTCCAAATCTGTCAGTTGGCAGAAGACAGTTCCACATGGCACAGAGATGTGCCTGCTGCTGGCTGGTACCAGTGGGGACTGAAATGAAGCTAGACTTGTCTGATGCCCAGCTTCCCAACTGCCCTCCCAAATTTGCACACTAAAAAGCCTAAACCAAGCTCTGACTTAGCCCAGCTGCAGTCCCTGCAGGGCGTTTCATTTCCAAAAGTTACCCTGGACAACTTGAAGCCAGTTCCCAGGGACACATCAGCCTGATGCTAAATAGAAATCTTCTCAGACTTCCCGTGCCCCAGTGGAGGGCTGTGCTCATGTCACTTGCACTGCCCATGATTCCAGTGGTCTGCCTCCAGGGACAGTGGCAGCTCCTTCCTAGGAACCTGCATTCCTGACATCTTCCTTCTTGCCTGAAAACTAGTCAGAGTGCAGACCCTTTGCTAACTGAACAATTAAGCTATTAAGTAACTCAGTTAATAAATTCAGATTTTGCCCTAATACATTTCTAATGACCTTGTCTAATAAATTCAGAGCAATCTAGAAAGAATGCTTGTTGCCATATTTTAAAGACAAAAGTGATTTATATTTGCTGAGAGAACAAAGACAGCCACATATGATTTATTATTATCAGTCACTGTATCTTTCATCTCTTTAATTATTTTCTCTACAGGCAGCTTCAAAAGTACTCTCGAAGGCCAAATGGTGAGTGCCTTTCAAGTTCAGATACCTACTGCTTTGGTCTGAACTGCTGATTTTTGCCTTCATATCTGTAGCTTTAAGTATTAATCATGGAAGCTGCAATTTAGTTTGCTTAGGTTGGCCTTAATGCAACATAGGGTTTTGCATGCTTGGTACCATACCAGAGCCAAATACCTGAATCCTCTAAGGGTTTTGTCTGTCAGTGGTATTTTCTAGTGTGAAAGCCAGCAACAACTGCCAGCATCTATAGGCTGACTGGTTTTATAACAAGGTTTAACTTTTGTTGTCAGACTATAGGCAGGAGATTTGGGAGCAAGTCTGAAAGCTGCTCTGGTTTGACTGGGCAAAATGACCAACTTTTCCATCCCTTGCAGAGAGGGGATCATGTTTGGCATTCACCATGCAGCCAAAGAAGAAGATGAAATAAGTGTTGTAAAGCCTGAAGCCAGGACTGCAGAAACACAATTACATAAAGAAATTAATCTCATTTACATAGGGAAAAAGGTAGGAATCACCATTTAAAAACCCCCTTCTGTTGGGAATGTGGGGAGATTTCCAGAGAAGCCATATGGAGTTTGGCTTCCATGTCCCAGAATGATGAGGGAGCCAAGTTCATCTGCAACTTATATCCTTCGGAAAGCCCAGCCTAGAGCAGCAGGGAGATAATTTATATCCTTGCTCTCTTACATACCCTGGGGCTTCCTAAGGTTTGAGAAAATTGGATTTAATCTTTGCCGACCTTCCAGTCCCTGGTCAGGGCTCAAACTGTGGGAATTTTTTCCACAAAGATGACTGTCTTCCAGCTATTTCCAGGTAGTCCTCAAAACAGGCCTGGCTGGGATTCAGACAGGAAAAACCATTTCTACAAGATTTTCTGTCTGGCTTTACAAGCCCTAAGGGTCTGGAGAATACTGATGAGTCATCCAAAACCTCGATAAGGGCCTTCGTGACAGGCTGGACCTCAGGGATGTAGGATGACACATGGCTCAGTCCTTGCAGAGGACCAAAAACTGCCTGAATGGCCTTGGCTCCCATTGCAGGCACTGGAGCAGGAGCAATTCCAGCCTACCCAGGCCTGTGTGGCCTGCAAAAATGTTAGTCTTCCAGAGCTTCCTGTGGGAAGTGTCACAATATCAGGCTTGCACACGCTGCCTTACGTGACATGATCCTGGCCACTGGTGTTTCACTTGGTTCAAGTGCTCTGTGCTAAACAAAACACTCAGTAATAAACAAAGAGCTTTCAAGGGGTTTCTTCTTTCCCAAATCCCTCCAGTCACCACTCCACTCGAGCATGCATCTTCTCAAATGCCCTGGTTGGAGTCTTTACAGTCACAGGAAACACTGAGCAGGATTTTTTGGGGTCAGTTTTTCATGACTGAGACCTAGTCATGCAAACAAAGATTTATTTTTTCTTCTGACCAAAACAACATTAAGGAGAAAATTCTTTCCCATGACTAAAGCCAGGCAGGAATTTTTCAACAGAATGTCAAAGCAGAAAGTTTCAGAGAAGGGGTCAGTTTGGGGCAATTTTATGTGTAAATTTTCTTTTCGTTCTTAAATGAGAAAAGGCCCACATCTGGTATTTAATAATTGTCATGCAAATAAGTATCATGATCTTTACCAAGACAAGAGTTCTGCCCACTCTCACTGCTAGCTAGAACCAGTACTAGCACCAGTTGGGATTGTCTTTGAAAGCATCATCTTGCTTATGAGCTCATTTTCACCATGAATGAGGTGAGGTGCCCAATCATAACGATTATTCACAGCCAGTCAAAGCTCAGCTGTCCTGTACCAAATGCCCCAAACCTCTGAAGGTATTTAAAAACTAAGTACCATCACCCACCCAAAGGCCAAAATGCACTAATGTCAGGATCTTGGTTTTATCTTTGATTTGAAAGGCACTAAATAACAACCAGAGGCAGAGTATCTCCTCAGAGGAAGGTATTAAGGATTGTGTTCATCACCTTGGTTTCTGCCCTTGCATGTCCCTCTCCTGAAGAGGTGGGAATGCAAACAGAGGGGTTATTTCTGTGCAGCAGTGAAGGGTGAGGACCTCACCAGGCGACAAAGGGCAATAGCTTGCCTTAACAACAGAGACCTCCGCTCTGTTCATTCCCAATATTTCAGGGATACTAAAAACAATAATGTGGTATTTAATCAAGTTATCACAGACAAAGCTTTGAACAGTCAAGCTTGGAGGAGCTCCTAAATGCTCTTACCATTTTCTGCCATGGTGTTATAGCCCAGAGGCTGGCAGAGGGAGCCCAAGCTGCTCCACTGCAGGGAACTGCAACCCTTCCAAAAGCAGCTATCCATCTGACTGCCCAAATAAAATGCAGCAACAATGGAAACAGAATTCATTAAACTAAAATAGACACGATTTTATCCTTGTTGGCCTAACCTTGGTTCCTTGTACATAGAAACCTTCCATTTGTGGTCTTGGACATTAACAGATGAGTTATTAACTAGCCATGGCTAATTATAGATAGCTGCATCACCTTCTAAAAAGGAAAGCATTGTCAAGGCCAGCTAGGGCCAAAGTTGAGGTCTCATTAAGTTAATCTGATTGTAAAAACCACTCAATAGAAAATATTTTTTTACTTTCAACTTCCACTGAAAATCAATTTTATGGTGATTTGAACAGTTTCCTAAAGTGTTTGCAAAACAACTATCAAAGCAGTGTGGAGGTAAAACAGGTTAGTCTGTCTTCTTTGTCTGAGCTGGCAGTGAACAGCATGTATTGGTGAGAAGGAAATCATTAAGCCTTTAAACTTCCTTTCATTTAGATGATATACAATATTGTTAATGAACACGGTTACGGGCATTTGCCTTCCCCAGCTGTATGACTTTTTATTTAGTACCATACTTTTAATCTTCCCACAGACTTACAGAATTGTTATCCCTGAAAGAAGTGAGACCTCCCTCACTGATGAAGATTTAGTTTGCTAATGTGTTTTGATGAGGCAGGAACGCAGCATGTAGGAATTAAAGAAATAATAAAAGAAACATTTCTACCCACAGAAAGTGGAACCCATCCTCCCAAAGCACCCCTGGCTGGTTCACGGGTGGGTGTCCTGCCTTGAGGTCGCACCAGAGCCTGGGGTCCTCCTAAAAATGTTCAGCAGGAAGGACAGAGCAGGGTTTGAATGGTGTAAATGGAAAGCTGGGGGGGCTATGTTCTGAGGTAGTGGAAGCCAGTGTTGATGCCTGGACCCTGAGCCTATGCTGATTTAGCAGTTAGTCAGGACCTCTCCAGAAAATCTCCAAATGAAGACATTTGTGACATTAACTAAGCTTTCTAATTAGATGGAGAAAACAAATCTGCTCCACCCCAGGCAGCTGCAGCTGCAGCTCCAGCCAGCATGTTACTTATTAGCTCAAATTATTATTATTATAAAAAACACTTGACTTTCTTGTTCAGAAAGTAAAAAGGGATTAGTGGGATCTCTCAGACAGCTCTCCTCAGACTAACCTTCAACATCTCAGACAAAGCCTCTACCAGAACAGAGACTTTCTCAGGGCATGGACAAAACAGACCCCAAACGGCTGCAATAAAAAGTCAAAGGCAATACTTGACACAGCACTCAACTCTGTTTGCTGACTTTTCCCAATGCATACAATAAAATTCAGCCCAAATATGTCACTGCTGCCAATTACCCAGGGCAACAGCCAGACCCTGGAGCTGGTAAATCAATGGAGACGCCAGGGAAAGCTGCTTTTTCCAAACCTGAAGTAGGTGGAAGACCATAAATGTGAGAAGCACACTAGGAAGGATTAGAGGCTGCGGAACAAAACATGTTGGGAGGGCTCCAAATGAGTGGGTCCCCTCTGCCCACCACCCTTCCCAGTTTGGCCTTTACTCAGAGCAGCACAAAACTGTCCCTGGGGAGGTTGCATCCCGGCCCACACCCATGGGGAGACCAGAGGAAAGAAGTATGACTCATCAAACAAATGAGGATGCCAGGAAACCCCCATAGGAAGTCTGAGCTTCAGCAGCGAGGGGATGGGGCTGGCTGGAATGTCAAAGCCAGCTTTCCCCAAGGCAGCAAAGCTCCGGGCTGCGTGGGAGGGGGCAACCAAGGATGGCGTTGGCATTTGATTAAAAATTATTTGATTAGCAAATCCAAGCTGCCTGGGACTTGGTAGATAACAAGCCACAGCTTTGGTGTGAAAGGTTCTCTTCAACCTGAAAGTATTTTCCTATTAAGCAAACTGCATCGCACACATCTCCGTATCTGCCAGCTCTGCTCACACGCTGAAGCTCTTCCCAGTTTTCATGGCTGAAGTGCTGAAATAAGAGGAATTCAGTAATTTGTATGGAAACACTGAGCAGCAGTTGGTGTTTTTTAATGAGCCAGGCCCACCGCATGTGGCTGGGTGCTGTGCAAATGCAGTCCTGCAGGGAGCAATACCTCTTGGGATACAGCCAGAGTTTGGAAAATGGCTGAGCCTTTGCCACGGTGGTTTCCTCATCCGTTCTTCAGTTCTTATGGGGAAAAGTTGTGCCTCCCAAGGGGCCTGCAAAGGACGGCAGTGGTTGCGTCAGAAGGATATTGAGAAGCAAGATGTCCCGCCACTCCCCTTCTGGGCTTTGCAGCGGTGCGTGCTGTGTAATGGTCCAGAGAAAATCAATTGGACACTGCATTTGAGAGATAAGGGTTGGGATTTTATTCTGAATAACCTGGTGACCCCAATCAATCTCTGTCCCCAAACCTTCTGAAAGTTTGATACTCTAGCTTGCAATTAAGCCTCCACAACCAGGAACTGCAGCAGATGTTCCAGTTAAAACACCTTTATTAACAATCTATTTTTGATGAATATCGTGAGATACCGGCCAGCGCATTTAAAGGCAGACAGTAGGTTTTGCCTGACTGGTATATGGTCCAGTTAAGGTTTTGAGCTGTTTTTCACCTGATTTTTAAGTTGTCAGGGTTGTTCTAAACTGGTAAAACTAAAATAAACTGTGAAATCCCCCAAACTTCACTTGTGATAGCAACTCTGGAAAAAGAACTTAAGCCAAACTGTCACAGTTTAAAGAATAGAGCTTGAAATGTGAAAAGGTATAGCAACACTGTTTCCCTTTCCTGAGAGAGAGTGGGTTTAGGATGATGCTGAGTGCTGTCCTGTCCATTTGAATCAAGCAGGAAGTTGTATGTGGTGGGAAGAGCTGCTGCTCAGGGCAAAGCAATTGCTGGAGACAAAGACGAGTCTGAAGAATAAATATTGAACACAAATGTTAATTCCTCAGGTAAATACATTTCTGCTGATCAAAACTTAAGCTTGTTTCCTACTCTGGAATGCCTCTGGGACAGATATTCCTTCCAGTACATGCTGCTGCTGCTGCAGGTAGTGCACGGTCTCCTCATGTGCTTTAGGGCATGGTTAGCAAGGGACAAGAGAGGACAAGGGACAGCCTGTCAGGCAGTGTGAGGGCAGACAAGGAAGATGCTCTCCAAGGGATGCACAAAAGGCTCTTCTGCACAGCCGCTGCCTTCAAATATGACCACGGCACTCCCTGGTGCAGCAAGCTCGGGCACATGGGGTCATCCCACCCCACAGGCTGAGCCTTTGGCTCTGTATCATGCAGCATCAGGACCAGAGCTCTCAAAAGCCTTTCCCTCTCTGCTGGGCAACTCAGTTCAGAGTCTCCCCATGAGTTCTGCATATGCAGCAGCTACATGGTTGGCCAGGCAAGGTCCGACCCTGAAGTCCCCAGGGCAGTTTTACTTGGTGGATATTAATGTCGGTGAGTGATGCCCGTTTACGCATCGACTGCACCAAATCCCCTTGGGCTGGCCCATCCAGGTCAGGGGGAAAAAGAAGCCTTTGACGGGAAGGTGTTTTTCATCACCCTGAGAGCTGTGTCCAATAGCATTGTCAAAAACAGCAGGTAGCAGTGACAGGCAGGGTCATTCCCCTGCCCAGCCCCAGCCCCTGTTGTGCTGCCTTTCAGTGCAAGCTAAAGGTCAGCCCATAGCCCCAGCTCCCAGCCTTCACTTTTTTGTTGCAATTGTCACAAGGTAAATTAATCAGATTTACGGCATTAAGCCTTGCCGTATCTTGAGCCTTTCAGTCCTTTCTACCCTCAAAACTTCCCTCATATGAACAGGCTCTTTGTTTATCCTTACCCATACAATCTTCATTTGGTGATGGGGGAGCGGTAGGGGGACAAAGACTGGGGGAGAGGGCTGCTGCCCACAGGTACCCTGTGACAGCAGCGCTCATCACACAAGACACTGGTGGTTCCATCACTTCAAATATTTCTCGCAGATAACCAGCTAGGGAAGATTGTGTTTTCAGAGCTGCAGTGCCATGAACACATCTTTTGGGAAGAGTTGCTGCCTCTCCAATCAATAAAAGGTAAAAGCAATTCCGCAGCAGGGGCAGGATGCCCCCACTGTGAGCACAAAGGACAATTTATGTCTCTCTAACGTACCTACAGCATATGGGACCACTTACACAGTTGTTTGCCTTGGTCAATGGGTCTGCTGAGCCATTGGGGAGCTGGGTCTTATTTCACTTTCTGATGGGGATTTGGAAATGATCAACCCTGCAGCTAGCACAGGGCTCCCCAGCCATGCTCTCAGTGTGAGCCGGCAGTGAGGTTGGGTGGAGGTGACAGGTATCTTTATCCCACCACCCAGGAGAGCTCCAACATCCTGCTGGCAGGGATTTGTCTGCAAATTTTCCCACATTGAAAGGAGTGAGGTGGCCAATACGATTGCATGATTAAGGGGTAGGCAAGATGGAGAGAGGGACCCTTCAATACACTGTGCTCTGAAGAATTCCCCCCTTTTAGGAGACTGCAATCCATTTCTCCCTTCTTTTCTCACAGGATCACATCTACTACTGCCAACTTTGTCAGCGAGTCTCATTTCTGCAGAGTATACAGTTTAAAAGGACCTATGCCTAATCCATCCATATGGAAAAGTAGTCTTTAAAGAAACAACAGTGAAACTCAGAGGGTAGTAAATATGACTTGCGCCCAGAGTGAGAATGGATGAGAAACAATATCGGTGACCTTACCTTCTGTAGGTGCATTTGATTTCAATTTGATTATCCTCAGGGTAATTCATAACCATGAAACATAAAATAAATTAATGCATTTGTTTTGGGAAATGGCATGCAGATAAAAGAAGGATTATACACCACATTTGGATGTTGGGTTTGTCCTAGGGTTTTTTTCCCCCAAAAATGAAAAGCAAGATGATGGTACATAGTGGGTACATTCAAATGACCTCTCCATAATCAGAAAACTTTTGGTGTATATTTAAATTTGAAAAGGAGAACTAGATTGATATCCTAAATTCTCATCATTCATCATTCTTTGCAAAAAGACCTCTTCCCAGAGACAGCTGGCAGTCTGACTGCTGTCCCTCCAAAAATAAGCAGCACGGGTGAGATTGCACATAATATTTTTGGCCTGGTGCTGATACATAACCCAAAGATGCCTGTAACTTTTGGAGTGTGATTGGTGTCACACTGAGTAAAAAATGAGACCTCACGGGAAGCTGAGGAGCCTCTGTGACATAGAGTTAATCTGTGAATAAAGCCAGCAGCTCTGCTTCCTTCCCCAGCCTGGGGGTTGTCCCTCTCACAGCTCCTGGCCATGCTTCTCCTCCTGTGACCCCGGCTGTGTGACTCATTAAAACTGAGAGAACTTCAAATATCTGGGTCAGGTCTTCCTAAAATCAGAGTAGGAAGGTGAGTCTGGAGTGAGACTGTACCTCTGGTGAGTGTCCTGGGTGGTGGCAGAAATTCATCCTCAGATAAGATTCAGTTGAGAGAAATTAAGGGATAATTAATGAAAAATATGGTCCAGCTTTGAAGAGGAGACTGATTTGAGTTTTTTTTGTCACTCCCTGTGGCTCACTGGGGAAGATGCCTGAACTCTCCACATCTGTTTCCCCATCCAGCACACAAGCTCTACCTGCCTCATGGGGATGAGGTGTTTGCACCAGGTTTTTTGCATTTTCAGATGAAAAAGCCCTAATCAGTATAACATATTTCCTAAAAGAAGAAAATAGATGTGATTCATGCTTTCAGGCACACATCTACTTAAATGTTTAGCCAGCATACATCAGCTACAATCATCATGATGATTTCCTCAAGATTAAAAAAAAAGAAGAGGAGAGAAGAACAGGCACTCCCAGCTGTGCCTGAATTAAAAAAAAAAATGGTGTCATTTTTTTGGCTTTGTCATTATTTTCATTTCTCTCTTCTCCGTCTCCTCTAGAAATTATTAAATCATTTAAATGATTTAAAAAATAGCAAAGCAGATGTCTGGCCTGTTTGATCTCAAGCCTGAATATGGAAGAAAAAGGAGTCAAGACTCTGATTATGGAAAAAAAAAAGTAGAAGACAGGAAAAAAAATTGTAAAAAGAAAGTCATGAAGGAGAAGATTTGGCTTTGATCTCCACACTGCAGTGGCTTCGCTGGGTGGGGGGCTCTGCTGAGCAAGGACAGGCTGTTGTGCGACCACTTTGTGGGATCACAGGGGCAACACTTTACACCATCTGCTCAAAGGCAAACAAGTCACTCCAAGCAAGATTTCTATCCCTTGAGTATGAGAAAGTAAGGAAAATATGGATTTGATGTTTATAGAATGAAGGTAGACCTCAAATCTTGGATGTTATTTTGACTTCTATATAACTAGCCTCCTTCAGCTGAAGGAGACTGATTAACAGGCTGCAGCCTTGGCCTGCTCAGTCATTTTAGTTCCTTATTTGTAAACTCTCCTCTTTCCCTGCTGCAGGGAATCCGGAGAGAAGGAAATGGCCATTAGAAATCAGAGCAATGGCAGCAACGAGCAATAGCAGCCGTGCAAAGCTAACCTGCTCACACTGCTTCTGGTGATTTTCAACAGCAGAAAGTATGCTGGGAACGATGAGGGGTCATTTCTCATATACTCACTGCTAACACAGTCTCTAGGTGTGTTGGAGAGAGACTGAGATTTTAGCCATTTACATTTTCACCAGATCTCCACTGGTCCTTTGTCTTTGTGGATGTGCCATTTAAATCAGTCTCAATGGCTGCTGAATTGCTTTCTAGCTCACAAGAAAATGATAAAATGATGAAGATTGCCTGAGAGCAGGACATATTACTCATATTCCCCCAGAATTTGGCAGCTCTGATAAAAATATGAAGTGGTATCCTGATGTGTTTGGGATTGCAGTTTCCTCCAATCTCAAAGCCCCGACAAAGCATTCCAGCCCTTTCCTTAGGGGGATTCTGGCCAGAGAGACAAGTCAGGAACTATCTCCAGGACCTGGTTTTGTTTGTCTGAGAATCATTGGAGACTGTAGTGAAAGCAGCTCAGTCTTGCCTACCAAACCTATTCCTTCCTGGGCTGTGGGTTTTACCTGCTACTTGCAGACTTCTCCCGGGTAGGTCAGGCTCACAGTCCCACCTGCTGAGAGCCCAGCTCAGATGTTTTGGAAGGAGAAAGAAACTCCACAAAATGTGGAGGTGGGGAAATCTGCCCTACACAGATCCTGCCTGAATTACTGGCAGTGATGGACTACAGCTGTAAGGCATGTACCTTCATATGCCTTACAGGCATCTTTTAAGATTAAGCATTTTAAAGTCTACATGGCTGAAAACAATGGATTCTTTCTTGTTGTCAATGCAGCTCTGGGAACTGAGGAGGCTGCTGTGATGTTTTGGGCACCAACTCCCAAAGGAACTTGTTTCTGACAGCAAACTCTCTGTGGGTGGTGACTGTAGACTAAGAGGCTGCAGGTGTCTGCATCCATGTAGGGCTCCTAAAGAAAAATCCTTCTTTTCAAACACTTGCGTGGAGCCAGTTTCCAGGAGATAATGCTGTGGGAAAGTGGTTCTCCTGCAGGATTCATATTATCCAAACTGTTCTGCCCTTCAGATGTTGGATACAAACAGCTTCTCACCAGCTGTCTCACCAACCCTGGCTGCTTCTCTGGCTGTTGGAAAACTTACCCTTAAGAATTTGAATGAGAACAGACCTGTCCTGAAAATCTGCCACTTGGAGTATACCAGGTATCTAATTTTCCAACTGGAAAAGTGTTTTACATTACCCTGCTGATGAAAATTAATTGAAGACAAATGTTCACAAGACCCAGAGGACATCTGTGTAAGCATTCAGTAAGAAGATCAAGACCGACTCACACCAAGAAGCCATGTGCATAACCAGCATCACCTGTACTGCTGACTGCAGACATGCAGGAAGTGGCCCTAAGGTGTCAGGATACCCAGTTTTCATCTTACCTATTCAGGGAACAGCCCTGACTGTCCTCAGTTATGTTTTTAGCCACCACCTCCATTGAGATGCAGCCACTGCAGAGCAGAAAGGGGCATTTGCTGAATGGCAGGAGCAGACATTGATCAGAGAGGGAGCCTGGATCTACTGGAACAGGCAATGGGATGAGCAGAATTCAATAGCAGGCAGCTAATACATATGATGAGCAAAGCAGACAATAATTAAAGATACACGGAGTTGTATCAGCTGGGAGGTGTTTCCAGGCTTGATGTGGACTATGAGAGTTTCAGAGGGATGTCAAATGGCAGCCTGCTCCCTATCTTCCAACTGTCTGCCCCAGCAATGTGTCCTGAGAGCTTGGAGAGTCCTGCAGCCCTGTGTCAGCTGGGGACTACAGACACCCCCCGTGAGGTGGCAGCCACGTAAAGGGCCCTTCCAGTTCAGAGCAGGCACAGATGGAATTTTTTTTAGCTTGGAAAGTTTTCCTTTTGGGTGAATCTAGGATAAAGGTGGGGTTCCCCCACTCCCTTTCCAAAAGAAGGCAGCAAACAGAACATAACTAAAGCAAGAAAACCTCAATCACACCTGGTCAAACAGAACATTTAACTCAATCCAACAGAAAAGATTTTGTTTCCTTTTCATGTGTTTCACATACAGTGGGGTTTTTTTTTGGTTTTAGTTTTTTTATACTAAGCTCATTCATTCAAAAATAGTAAATTCAACATTTCACAGTGGAACAACAGATCAACAAAATACTTTGAACTTTCTCAGTTCAAAGTATATGTGTTATATTCTTTTTTTACACTTATTCTCCATCTTTCCTCCAAAATTACTAAATGTGGACCTAGTCATAAACAGCTCCAGCTGCTGTGAGCTTGGACACACTGCCTTTCCACTGAACCGATGACCAACTCACGATGTACTGCTGCCACCGCTGAGAAAAGGGATCTTCTTATGCTTCAGCAGCATTTCTGACACTGTCTGGGGAGTGTGCTCACTGGCATGTCCAAAGTTGGACAGAATTTTTCAAATCTGAAGGTCACAAATTGGGCTTTTGGTAGAATTTTGGGCAGTTGAAGAGAATGTCTTGCAGCTGAGGCTGTGAGAGTGGGCAGGCCAGCACCAATATGCTGCAGCAACCTTGGTCCTGCCAGTGTGCTCTTCCCATATAAGGACAGAATGGGTAGAAAATGTGGACTTTGCCTCATCAGGCTCACCAGAGTTCATATGGAAGCCTCCTTGAGCAGTCCAAGAGACATGTCTACTTCAAGCTACTTTGCACATGAAGATAAAGCAAGTAA
This sequence comes from Serilophus lunatus, assembly GCA_013399895.1. Taxonomy (NCBI): domain Eukaryota; kingdom Metazoa; phylum Chordata; class Aves; order Passeriformes; family Eurylaimidae; genus Serilophus; species Serilophus lunatus. The sequence continues at coordinate 1,208,617 of VXBA01000202.1, forward strand.
AGTCCAAGTGTCAATTTAAAGCATGTTTGATCAAAGCACACAAACACAAGGCAGCATTACTTCAAGCTAGGAATTTACCCTGCTGTCAAGTGTCTCCCCAGCACCTCTCCCAGGCACTGTGATCTTTCTGTGGTTGTCACCAGCCAAGAGCCAGAGTGTGTAGGGGATCTTCCACTGACGGTGTATTCAGCACACACTGGTGCTGTGAGCACAAGTGAACCTAAAAACAGGGAAGACTGTCAGGGAGTGCTGGATCCCCCAGCCCTTCTTGCCCCTCAGGCAGTAGGGGCAGCAGTCCCTCCACTTGCTGCTGTGGGGAACATGTGCTGCACAGACATGGCTGAAAAATGTTGTGAGAACTTATCCAAAAACTCAGTGCAGAATGGACTGATTTAAAATAAAGATTTTAGGAAAATAGTTTCATTGCTTGAAAAGCTATCCCCCAAACAAGAATTATTGCTCAGTTCTTGTAAAAGAAAGCAGTAAAAGTATCAAATCTCAAATGTAGGCTTTTTCTATGTTTCCAAAGAAAATGCTTTTCCTTCTCCTGTCTGTTTTGATGTTGAAAACACCTGGTCTTGGTCACTGACAAAACTGAGCCTCATGGACCACCTCTCACTTCCAAGGAAAACTGCACTGGATTTTCTGCCAAAGAGCATCTTTGCACCTCTGCCTCCTGTGGATTTTGTCACTGGCAAGGAGCAAGTGGAAGCAAGACTCAGCTTAGTGCTCCCCAACACAAGCAAACTGGAACCAGTTTGCTCTCATCCCACTCCTCACTTGTTAGGGATTAAGGAGGAGAGGTGTTAAAGCTGTGGACTCCTGTGATGAGCTGGATTGTCTCTGGGGTGCAGGCAGGAGAGGCTGGAGGCAGCCCCAGGGAGAGAGCCCATTTCCATGGCACAGCAGGGAAACAGCAACACAGCGCCTGCCAGCTCTGTGTCCCACAGCACAACACTACTCTCTTCTCCCAGGGGTTTATACTTCAGCTTCATCTTCAGACTGCAGGAGGCACCTCTGCCCTGGGGCCATGGGCAGCACAACCCTTACTCTGGAAAGGAAAGCCCTTATGCTGCTGGCTGGTCTAACGGATGAGAGCCTGCATGTTGTGCCACAAAGCTGCTGCTTGGATGCCTGTTTAACACCCACACATCAACAGCTTCCTCCTGGTTCTCACAGACGTGAGTGATCTAAATGCAGTCCAGCCCATGGCATAGCGGTGTGTTCTTGGCCAGAGAAGCTTGAAGTGGTCTCCCAAAGCACAGATAAAGCCTGAACCACTAGGACCTTATAGCGGGACCAAAGCCATGAACAGCTTTGGGAAGACCTCCATATCAATGCTTGCAGCTCGGCAAAGAGTATCTCGGCAACAGTGTGTTCCTGGCCCTGTCCCAAGCAACATCTTCACCAGGCAGATCCAAAGGGTCTGGGGGGACATCTCTGCTGAGTTTTGATGGAATGTCTAGGGAGTGCATTGCAGGCTGCATGGGAAAAAGTGCTTGGGGCTGTCAGGGTCACTCTCCCCTCCACAGTGCTGGCCTCCCTTTGGGATGGGAGAGTGAAAACCAGGCCCATCTGTCCACCTGATCGTGCTTCTTTCTCACATGCTAGTGACCATTCTGCTGTTCAAGGTAGTGCCCTAGTCTGCTTCAGAGTCGAAGCAGAGGCACATGAAAGCTGAGTTATGGAGAGACTCCTGACAGGCTGGCAGCAGTCTTGGTGACTCACTAACTTGTGATTTCCTCTGTGGTGGTTTTCCAGCACAGCTGCTCCTGGCCCCAGCATATGACGAGCACTGCCAGAGTGAGCACCGTGTCATTTCTCAGAAGGCCAGGCTATGTGGGCAACCTGTGCATAGCTCATGCAGATCCCCACAACAAACTCCAGTAATTGCCTCAGAGGATAACAGACCATAAATCTGGGCAGCCGCACATGTGAGGCACGCATGGTCTGGCTCCTGGAATCAAAGCGCGTGTGTTTTTGCTGTTTGCAGTGGCTGAATGTGTTTCTCATTCTGGATTCCCCTTTTCAGAGGAAACTCCCTCCATCCCCCTTACTTCTCTCATCCTCTTTACAAGAGGACTTCAGGCACTTTGGAGACACAGGGAGAGGTTTGCACCAGTCCTGTGAGATGTCTGACAATTTCTTCATGTCACTTGACACATGAGGAAGCTGTATACAGACTAATTTTCTACATGGAGCTTGCAGGAGATGGTGGATGAAGTAAATTATAATTCTCTGGCTTCCCGGCTCCCTATTTTTTTTTCTCTATGTTTGAAATCATAGCATTTTTACTGTCCACAAATTCAATTATGAAACACCCAAACTGCTTGGGTTACGAGTTTATGTGCAAATCTGAAACGTAGCTCTAGGATCACGGACCTATTTAGTGCAAATTCAGGGCTAAGGTTGGAGTGAAAGAAGAAAGAAATCTTTTTCTACACAACTCCAAGGAGGAAAAAAAAAAGAAATTTAAAGAGGCTTTGTCAAACAAAACCTAACCTGGCCAGTCCAGGAATCCCACACAAAGGGGCATTGTGCTCTGCTTAAGAAACAGCAAGTCCATTCTGTCAAGATTGTGTCCTGTACTGCCAGTGTTCAAGAAAGTTGGATTCAGGTAGCCAAATAACCTGATGACTTCATGTCTCAGAGCTAGGTGAAAACTATCTTCCCATCTCCTTTTCCTTCCCACTTCTTTATGGAAGGGACTCGACAGGAGAGCTCAAACTGCAAATACAGCTGGTACGAGTGAGAGGGAACACAGAGTCAGGGGAGCAGGGTCAAGCAGGAATCCAGCCAGTGGGGCTGGTCAGCAGTGGGATTGCAGTGAGGGGACCTGCTCATCCGTGGAGATGGTCAACAGCAGGAGCAAGTAGGAAAAAAAGCCTGGGTGTTGAGATCAGCAACTGGAAGCACAAATGCAGGAGGATGGCTCTGCCCTGTGGTGTGATACACTGTAGTGCCCCAGCAACCACCTCTGGATTGGCACTCAGAAGTGTGTGGGATGCTGCTGCTCCTGAGAGCAGGAGCAGAGCAAGGTGCAGGCAGAGAGGAGCTGAGTGTGACTGCCTGGGCTGTTATTCACAGCTGCCAGTGGCAGCACTCTCAGGGAATACCATCTGTGCTCTCTGGATGATGCCACCCTTATTTCTTCAGGACTGCTAGGGTTACCTGGCTTGACATGCTATTGCATTTTCCTCCCTCCCCAGCGTCTAGCAATACACACTGTTCCAGAACCTACATTTAATTTGGTGCCTGAGAGTAGAGGGCACTGTTCACAGAGCTCCAAGGAAACATCGAGCGGCTACCTTAGCAGGGGCTTGCATTTCAGTGCCACAGTAAGGAGACCTAGGAATGGACTCTGCCCCTTGGAAGCAAATCAGTGCCTGTTCCCATTTGTCAATGAAACCAAGCACATCACCGGTATGGCACAGATACAGTCTTTTATTAGCATACTGGGAACCTGTAGCATACAAAGGGCATCAAGATCTCTGGCCAGGCCGTTGCAAAGACATTCAAGCCAAACAAGTGATCTCCCAGAGCTGCACATTGCATGTGGTCTGGCCTGTCCCTGATGTGCTGGATTTCTGTAGCATACCTGAAACTTCAAGCCATGGTTTAAATAAAACAGCTGTTTTGACCACTTACAAGAAGGCAGGGAATGCAGCCACACTTTTCCATCCAAGGAAACCACATGAAAAGCTCTACATGCAACTTTCTCCAGCATTCCCACTCTCCTTCATACAGGCCAATCCCAAGTAAGGCTTGTCCAGAAAAAGATTTGCAGAGCTGTATGTCATAAATCCAGGGTTTCACTAACATTCACTGAAGGATTTTTCCTCTTCTAGGAAGGTGCCTAAATAATCCATGTTGTGAAGTTAGGGAACAAAGAAAGACCAGATCTTTACAGTCAACGGTATTTGTTTTCTGTTTCTCCCTGATGAAACTGTTAGTTGGATTTCCAAAATTTCCAAATTCCAAAGAATTTTCATTCTTTCTGATATTCTTCTGTTTTGTTTTCAGTTTTCTTTTGCATTTTACTGCTGTCAAGCACAGCAGAAATACTGTTTCATTCGTAGCTGCAATTACCTCTCTGGTGTCAATACAAGACTGTTGGTCCAATCTAGTTTTAGCCTGTGAAAATTATCTAAGAACATAGCAGGACAAAACCTGCAGGTTGTACAGGAACGATTTTAACTGTCTAAACAGCTAAACAGAAAACAAAGCCTTTTCTACCAGGTTTTAGGAGAAAGCTACAGCTTTAAAGGGGAATTCCATTTCCGTGATTGAATTTGGAGACTGCTTTAAAAATATTATAGAAATGTAAGCACTTCCTACCTAGAGGTCCCTGGAACCGAAAGCACTCCCACCACAAGCATTGCTCTTACAATTGAGCAAACGTTGTGGAAGCAAAAATCGAGGATGGCTTATTGGGTCTGGGACATTCAGCAGGACTAAGGTTTGGGGCTGCAGCAAGACCTGCTGGGAAGTTCTGATATCGCAGCTCAAGTAGGCTGGCTACACAAGACAGATCCGTGGTGCCAAAGCAACCTCCAGAAGTTTTGGGAGACAGAACTGGGAAAATGCAGTCTAGAGATGGACTTTCCGGGCTTGACAGCGTGAGGGCACAAGCCACCCATTCAGCTGAGCAGCAGCACGGCTTGAGGAGATGGGCTTGATCCCTGGGGGTTTGTCTCATGGCCTAGGAGGATGCTGGGAGTTCCCTCAGGATGAAGCGCAGGATGCAGGATGGCTGGCAAGATTTTGCTGTGCCCTGGCTATATCCACAGCCATTTGTAGTCTTTGAAAAAGGACTTGGATGGGCCTACATAGCCTTGGGAACTTCATTTTGTACTGTGCAGGAGGTGGAAAGGATGGCTTTTGTTCAGGCAGCTGGGCTGGCCAGGGATGTGGGTCACACTCTAAGATGGGTGGGCTGCAGGTGGCTGTGCCTTCCAGGTACCAGTGACCTCTCCCACATCAGCCTTCTTGCCACCTGTGCAAAAAAACCCATAATCCACATTTAAAAAACATCCTTTGCTGCTTTAACAAGGCCATTACAGAAGAGTTTATTTACTTCATTATGCACCATTTGCCTTCTTTCTAGCTTTTGGGTTGCACTAGGCATTTTTCTCCCTCTGGATTAAAATGATTTCTTTTTTTGGTAGATATAGTAAAATTGCATCTTTTTCCTGCTCTTATTACCTGGGCTTCCCATTTGCCACTAAGACTGTTTATCACTTTTAATGGCTATTCCTTTCTCTCCTCACAACAGGATGGATGAGGAGTACTGTCATATCCTGAGCAATCAGAGATCCTCCTCTCAGAGCTGTGGGTGAACTGGGGCTCATCAGTAGCTGCCACAATGTGATTGCTGCTCTGTGTCAGCTCATTTACCCCCTCTTGCCCTTTTCCCACAGCACAGCAGTGCTCTTGGTACCTCTAGTAACACAGTCAGGGCAAAAAACCCTTTGGTTTTTGCCCCAAACAGATACTACACCATGCTGATTTCATGTTTGGAGGCAAAACTCATATTCATCTCTTTATATTTAAGCTCTGCTGTGAGAAAGGCCTGTAAAATTGTAACAGTAGTCAGAGTTACATCCCCTTTAGCAAACCTGGCTCCAGTGTGGTCTCAAGCAGCGCTCAGCCCCCTGCAGTGAGCTGCTCTGCCAGGGCTGGCTTAAAGGATAGACCAAGCAGGCGTCTACCTACCCCCAGGAAAAGCTTGGGCTTCTAAAAAGCAAGCTTGCTAAAGTAAAAATATTTATTCTCAATTTCCTGTTAAATTTGGCAGGAACAATGAATTTTTTCTTGTAGTGTTTTATTAGGAGATGGGAATTTAATAGGAAAACCCAGCAAAACAAAATCTGCCTCCCCAGCAAACAGGGTTAAGTCCAGGGCTGTGGTTCCTTCTCAGCTTTAACAAGGACATAGCCCTCAGCTTTACCTTTGGACACTGTGGAGAAAACTCTGATCCGATGGCTAGAGGCACAACTTCACAGCCAGCAGGACCTTAGCAACAAGTCCCTCAAAAATACCTTGAGGAATGGTATTTAGGGAAATTAACTGCCTCTGGCAAGAGTGACCGCAGCGCTAAGGTCACCATGTAACCCGTAACCTGACTTGCCTGGCACTGCTCTGGTCCTTGCCAAGCGAGTCAGACTCGCAGCCAAGCTTTCAGACATCAGTGTAAATGCAGTCCTGAAACGGCCTCTGGCTTGCAGCAGGCAAAGAGGGCAAAACACAGTGGTTTCTACTTAGAAAAAAAGCTAGAGTGAAATACCTTAATGTTGCTTTGCCAGATTTGGTAAGTTATTTCTTTTCCCTGCTTTGCTTTAAAGCACCAGAATCAAGTTAAAGTAGGAATGTGCATCACTGACCTGAGTGCAACAACAGGCACTGGGGACCTCTCTATTTAGGGTTGGTCGTGAATATAATGCTTTATATGAAATATTACAATGTGATTCTTCACAGGGTAATTAGACTTTAAAGCTGCAGATTTATCCACTCAATGGTTAAACCTGTCCTGGTTGCTAAAGACCCCCTAATAACAGAGGTAGTGATATTTTGTTCTAATTTAGAACATTTAAATCCTATATCAAGCTATTAACATGAAATGGATGTTGGTTTGTAACACAGAGAAACAATATAAAGTTATCAGCATTCATTTTGCATTGGGCATCTTGAAAAACATCACGCTGACCATGCCACCACCTTGCAGGATGGACAGACACTGCATCTACCCCTCTAGAACACAGTTCATCTCAGGAAAGCTTTTGATAGCTTCCTCCCACCTCTTTTCATTCAAGCACACTTTTTCTCAAACCTTTCTGCTCAGAGCCTTTTCCCCAGAAGCACATTATTTGCAGTATGACAGAGCAGTGAGCTAGAGGCTGTGTATCTCCAGAGACACTCATGAGTCAAACCTAGACCAGACACCAGCCACATAGGTTTGTTTATCCTCCTTTTCTATTTGGAGCCTCTCATTAAAGTCAATCACTTTTCTGCTGTCCTTAGTCATCAGAGACTCTCCTCTCATGTCCCTTTCTTCTCATCCCTAACACAGAAGCTTCTGGACTGTAGCCAAGGACAAGAAATCTTATGTTATCAGAAGACCTCCCTGACTCAGAGCACCCCTCCTTCTCTCTCCCATAGCAGCAAACCAGGCTGCTTCCCCCTACCCCCTCCCCATCACCTTTTTTAGGCCAGGACACCTGTCTAGCTCACCCTTCTCAGGTGAGGTGAACTACCCTTAAGGGGACACACCAGTGGGCCTTATTTTCCAATTTTGCAGTCCCTCCATTTGGTTTGAACACAGCTGTTCATGCCAGGCAGAGCTGAAGGCCAGCTAAATTTGAGTGTCCTGGCCCAATGTCAAATGAACCAAGAGCACTTCATGTCTGTGAATGGTCCCTGTGTAGGAGCTCACCCTGCTTACACCATGCAAACACTTTTTCTGCACTAAGGGAAAGCTTGTTATTGTCCTCCTCGAAAGATCCTGCCTTTTATTTCAGCATGCAGCAGATGAATGCACTGACTGCAGAGCTTGTTTAGCAAGCAGCCATATGCATACTATGGATCCTGCAGGAAATTTATGGAGCACTAGCAGATGCATAGCATGAGGGAAGAAAAGGGACTTGCAAGGAGCCAGGATTCGCTTGGGAAATATGTTCCCATCCCTTTGACAACTCAGGGGCTGCCAAATACAAGCTCCCTCCATTACCAGGAAATCAGCTGGCTTGTACACAAGGGAGGAAATCCTGCTACCTGTGAGCTTTCCACTGCCTGGTGGGGAAAGCAGGCAGGGCTTTGCTTACAGCAGGCAAGACCATCACTAGGCTCTCTCCTGAATTTCCAGCTGGCATGGCCTGAGCCAACATAACCTGGTTCCTCAGAACAGTGTGTCTCTGAGGGCAGACTTGCAAGGTCAGGCTGTGCCACCACTTGCTGGCAGCACTCCTGTCCCTGGGGTGTGGCTCCAGTGAGTCGGTCTGTGCCCCGGGGTGCCACTGCCCATGGAGTCTGGGAGGAATTTTTCACCTTTACTTAGTTTGCTGGAAACCAATTGTGAATACCATGGAAAGTTTCATGCTGTGCAAAAAACTCCTTCCCATAAAGCAAATATCTACAGATGGAAAGTTTTCATGCCAGAGCTGGGAAAGCACAGCCACACCAGGAAAGAAAACTCTGCAAATTGCTGTGTCCAGTATGCAGGGGACAGGAGACAGTTACATGGGAAGCAAACAAGTGTGGTGAACAGAGACATCTCCGCAAAAATCTCATTTACTTTTGTTGCCCACTACACCCCGGTAGGAAGTCCAAAGTGCAGGTCCTGGTCTGTGTGACCTGCACATGCTGATAAAGTGCCTCCATTTGACAGGATCCTCCCCTTTTCAACTCCATCAATTTTGTGTATTTAATGGCTTCAAAGACACTTGTGCTAAATCTTACCTGGCGAACAAGATAACCATCACTGTGCACCAAAGCCTTAAGCAAAGTCAATATTGACGGAGCTGCCCTGGCTGCATCCTGCCTGGCTGGGACTCCCAGGTGTGCAGCAAAGTTTTCCTCCAGGACTGCTCAGGTGGGGACCAGCGGAGATTAAAAACAGGAGCTGCAGAACGTGTTAGATAGGAACAGTGAGGGCAATGTGGGGTTTCACAGTTCCTCAGACACAAGCAGTTCTATTGGCTAGGAACAAATAGGAAAAGTTGTGCATGTAAATCACTTTCAGACCAGTGTATGCATTATTGATTTTAATAAACAGATGCAAATGGAGAGAGCCATCCAGTAATTGTTCCCATGTTACAAGAAAACACATATAAGCCATAGGACACAACAACTCTGCTGATGGAAACAATTTGTAGGTTTACTTTCTGTCTCATGCTATTTTTCACTTCTTCCTCTATCCCAAACATATGTGCATCTTCTAATCCTGTGAGGCCTTCTAAGCAGAACACCCTAGCAGAAAGGCCAGTCCCTAGGGGAGCAGACAGTCCCACTGGGGCATCTCACCTGAGCATCATGCCTGGCTGTGGTTCACCCCTCCCCAGTCACTCACAGCACACTGCTCACAGTGGTCCTCTAGTATGCTGGAAATAGTCCCCGAGAGTCAGACATGAAACAACTAGAGGCAGGAGGTTGGGTGAACCCCAGCTCTCTGAAAAGCGTGTTGTGTGGTGCAGGGATCTCGTGCACATATGGAAAGAAAAAACAACGTCAGGTGGTTTAAGTGAGCAATCACATACTGCAAATGGCAAACTTTCAAAAAAGCAGCTGCTACAAATGGTTTGCAAGCAGTTTCTGCACTGAAAGAGCACTTGAGCAGTACTGAATGATAAATGTTGAAAGGAAAAGTCAGTTTAAAGAGAAACACTGGTCCTCTCACAGGAAAAACCCCTTGAGGGAAAAGAGAGATAAAGATCATAAACAATTAAAGAGCAAGGGTTATTGAATATACTACCCCTGTGATTAGAGATCCTGAGTCTGTTTATCAGGAGTGGGAAGTGTACAATGAATACAGCATAGCCAGAAGCACACAAATTTTTGATGAATCATGAAGGGTTCTGTCGAAGCAGAGCTTGTCTACAATTGGAAATCCTGATGTTCCTATCACTACTGGCTGCTTCAAACAGGAAACCTTTAGTGTGAATTTCATGGTAAAAATCTATCTCCAGCATTTAGTTCTTCCTTTCAGAGTTGAGACAAGAGAAATGAGTTTGTTCAGCCAAAGCCTTTTCTGAGTCCACCACAGAAAACAGGGTTTGTGATGAGATCTGTTTTTAGGCTGGACTGAATGGTTAACCAGTCTGATTAATAAATGCCAGAAGGAGGAAATAACAGGCAAGTTAAACAGAGAAGAAAAATGTCCCCCTATGTGGCTAGATAGCAAAAGTTGACAAGAATTCTGTGACTTGTGGGCAATTCTCCCCTGGACTTATTTAACAATGTTTTAAAAGAGGTGATTGCAGCATCTTTCCAATACTGAAGTGGTGGGGTTTTCCATGTCAGCATGTTCCTTAAGGTTCCCAGCTATTTCCTTCTCTCTCCTCACTTCCTAGTGGAAATATGGGACATATGCCAGCTGGCAGGAGGAGTTCTTACTTCACCAGTATTATCTAATGAAAGATGGTGGATTATAAAACATTTGTTTTGTTTTGTGGGAAAATATTCTATATTTTCCATTTATTGTGGAAATTCACAATTTTAAAAAATTATTTCACAACTTTTAATAGGAAGTATCTGCCATTTTTCCAGCTGTGGCAGAACAGAGGTACTCAAGCACTCATCTGTGTTTGTAAGGAGTTGAAAAGCTGTATGCTGCAGAAAGCAATATGCAAAAAAACCCAAACCCCAAAACAGTGGAACATCTAGTGGATGGAGGTTTGGGAGAAGCTTTTAATTCCTGAGATCCACACTAATTCATCTGCTGCCCTTATGTGAGGATGTATTTGAGTGTGTATATAGTGAAACCTCTGTTCTTCATGCTTGGGAATAGAGTTCCAAATTGATACACAGAGCATGCCTGTAGTGAAGCTGACTACAGGACTGTGTGGAGATGCAGAGACAGTCATGAGGCCGTCAAACACTCTAGCTCAGATACCATCTGGGGTAGATGAAGGTCTTCTTGGGCCATCTGTGCTGTCATTACCTTGCATTTTGGGAGCTCTGTGACACAGTGACAAGCCACTACCAGCAGTTCCCAATTTCAAGTGATCCAGTGTATTCACACACACGGCTGTCACAGCACTGCCTACAGCAAAGAGCATAAAGATCTAGTGACACTGTTAATTGGGTTAAAGTCATGCAGGTATGTAGTGACTTAGTCCTTACACATACACACTGGCTTTCAATTTTGTTGCAAGGATCCCTGTGTAAAAAGCTGGAAAAGCGAGGGAATAATATTAAACCCAGACTGTTCCTGCTAGAATTCCTGGTGAGTTGAGACCAGTGGAATGTGAAAACATGCTCCATAAAATGGCAAAAAAGTCTACTATTTCTAGAGATTTTTCTCCGCACACTGCCTACTTTAGTCTTCTCTCCCAGGCCAGAATAACAGATGGCTTCTAGCTGATTCTGCCCACTGAGATAGTGAAACTGATGAACCAAAGGAAAGCCAGTGGGAAGTGATTCTAGGACTCTGTGGTCTACTTGTGCTACACAAAAGCCTATTGCTCCAGCTCCGTCCTTAACACAAATGCAGCATGCCCCATCCCTGCATCCAGCATCCGCCACGTGCTCTCCCTACACAGAGGATGATGGCTTGTGCCTGGCAGGCACTGGGGGGACAGGCTTCTAGCTGGGGCAGGCTCAATAAGGCTCTTGTCTTATTCAGGCTTGTGGTCTATTATATCCTGGAGCTCTGCAGCTCTCTGCTTATCCTGACACAAACCTGGGAATGAAAAAGATGACAACGCACAGGAAATTTTTCTATGTGAGCAGAAACGATGTGGGGGTTATACTGTGCTCTTCTAGCTCAGAGAAAGCTGGTAGAAAGAAAAGGATAGAAACTGTTTGAGAACAGTTCTTTACTGAGGCCCCAAATATCTAACGATAAACTCAGCAGTAAAGTCAAAAATGCAAAACTCAAGGTATTTTACCTGCACTGGCAGCTGCTGCAGCACCTGGAAAGCCAAAACTGGGTTTTTAACAGGGACATAACACTGACCTTTAATACTGCTGAAAAAAAAGTAAACAAGAAAGCTGCTGAATAGTATGTTCAATGTTTTTTTTTTCAAGTATGTGATCTGCTTTTGATTTATGTTCATTTATCTATTTGAAATATTAGTCTGATTGAGCCTTGGTTTGGAAACAGTTTCTCAAGTTTAATGCAAACATACAATATTCAAAACTGGAGGAGCCTGGTTATGCTGGATTGGACAGTTAGGTGTCGTGATTTCTTTGGCCAAATGAGTGCAAATCTTGAAAACACTTCAAGTGGTCTTTTTTATAGATTTCATACTCACTTTAGGTAAACATTTGCTAATGACATCAAACTGACCATACAGTAAGCTCATTTGCTAAAAATCCAACAGAAAATGAATACAAAAGGATTTCAAGTACTGCAGTCAGCTGAAACGCAGACCCAACCAAGCAGGCTATGATACCAAGGAGAGCTCTGTCTTGTGGCACAAAAGCTCAGAGTGTCCTTTCAACAGCATTCGTCATTTCCTTAGCCTGCCATTGCTACAACGTGCTGAAATCTGCAGCACGCCTGTGAGTCACATGGCTCTGAGCACTGAGCAGCTCTATCATGACAGGCTGTTATCACTTTGGATGTATCAAGTAAAGCGCAGTGAAAACGTATGTATCAAGTGAAAATGCACAAGGCCTGCACCAGGAACATCGTCTTGCATCAGAGTGTGCTTGTGAGCTCGTCTGTACTTTCTAATCAACTAATCCAAAGTGTTAGTCACTCTGGCCAGAGTATTGATCTGCCCTGCTACTGGGGACACATGCATGCCTGGGAAGCACCAACTCCAGTCCTGAGTTAGTGCTTGGATGTCACCTTGCAGGCTGCAGCTCTCCCACGTCATCCAGAAATTTTGCTGACTGGAACTATAAGCGCCTTGCCTGACATTCATTTCAGTGCATAGCACCCACCTCATTAACGCTCCACATCACTGCACCACTAAGGCTGGACACAACCTATATCAGAAATGAGCCAGGGGTTGCAGAGATAGGCAGTGAATGAATATTTTACATTTTCAGCCTGTATTTGTGTCAGAATTCTTTGGAGGCTCTTTTCTATAAGCACTGTTTGCTCCCCATTGCCTGGCTTCAAGGGAAGGTGGAGAAGCTCACGCAAAGACGAGATGACAGGATCTGCTACATTCATACAGTACTTTCACACAGTACTTTCACACTACCTTCATAAGACAGCTCTTTCCAAAAGCCCAAAAACTCACAGACAAACTACAGGAATTTTACAATGTCAGAAAATAAAGGAGTGAAGCCTCAAGAGCAACGAAAATTTGTAAAATCTCTGAAGGAAAAAAGCCTATCCTCATCAGAGCCTCCATGCTAAACTGCTCATGCCCTCTGCAACCCCTCAGTCTCCATACATAACAGCTAAGAACAGCACTGCCAGGGAGGACAGTCTGCATAACACAGAGGCTGTAGCCTGACCACAGGATGTGTCACCCCTCATCCAGGTTATGCTCAGAGGCCAGATGGCTCTGTTCACACAGCCCCTAGCTGGCTTAGTGGCACATGGGGTGAGAAACATCAGGGAGAGAGGAGCTGTAGGCGAGGCAAAGGCGGCATTCGCAATAAAACCTTCCAAGCACACATTTTATCTCTCAGTCATAACATCAAGCTCCTTTCCTTAGACACCTACTTTTTTTTTTTTTTCAATATATCTGTAAAAACATGAAGTTTTTTGTGTGGAAAAGAAAGCACACAGAGCCTGATATTGAAAGTGTAAGACTTGTTAGTTTAATCCTGTCAGGACTTTAATGTAGATTATATAGGGACAGGCAATGACCAGAGGGAGAGGGAGAGGTGTAAATAATCTAGAGGAGTGTGGACTTCTTGGCAGGGTGGATTTATGTCCTGTCTTAATAAAGTGTCCTTTCATCTCTGGAACCTGGGCTCAGAAGCCAGTCTAGACAGGAATTAATGGGGCTCCTTCTCCACTTACAGATCTCAAGGTTTCCCAACACTGAGAGCTCAATCAGCCATGGATACTGTTTTTTGCAGTGAGCTTTTAAACATAAGCTCTAATCATTCACTGAAGAGGGTCTGCTGGTAGGCCAGGAGACAAATTAACTTCACTTACTACAGCTTTTTGATGTGGTTGTCACTCTAAGATGGAGACAAGCAATTGTGAGCCTCTTGCAAGGAGATGAACTAGGGCATGCCAAGAAAATACTAGTGTGCACTGGTGTGGACCAGGACTTGGTTCTGCCTGGAAACCACACCGAGGAACATGAGTTACTCAACAGCAGTAAGGCCTACAGATGCTGAGTTGTGTGAAGTCTTTTGTGGTGAAAGAAAATCACTGACTTCTTTTCTGCTTGCAGTGAACCTTCCCTTCTGTTTATTTGTCCCCCCTCGGGGTCCAAAAGTGTAGGTGGGGACAGAACACTCAAAAGCATTTCTGGTTAAAGGATCTGGAATTTCACTGAAGTCTGCAATCAAGAGAAGCAAGGAAAACTGAGCAAAAATGTACATGGCCAGTGTGATTTAAAGTATTTAAAGCAAAATACTTTGGAGAAAGGTTTGTTAAGGATTATAATTTCTTGAAGTCTACAATTTCTTTTCCCGGGAAAAGGGCACATATTAAACTCTCATCTCCAGCTATGCACAAGGACCCCCAGATGCGGAGACATTCAGCTCCTAATTTTACATCTGTTTAATTTTCAACAACAGGAGACAAGGAGCAGCAGGATGCATTGCCAGCTATTAGGGAGCCCTTTTATTATGCAAAATTTGCATCTTGTCTAAGTACAAGGCTTTAAACTAGTAAAGACAGACCCAGTTAAAGAAAAGGAATAAGAGAACAAAGTGGTCTCCAAAGGCACAGCAAGAGGTAAGAGCCCACTCTATGGAGTGATGGACAGTGTGACAGGTTCTCTTCCCAGGGTATTTCTTCCACAGACATTTGGACAGTACATTTGGAAATGGCCAAAAAACTTCCTTCTGAGAGCTCAAGAGCTAGGCTGGCTAGGAAGAAGGACTATGGAAGTTGTAAACTCTTAAGATCTACAAAAGTCACAGGCAATATATAAGCAATCCTCTACATGATATTTTATTCTGTTTATAAAGCTTAGCACTCAGATGGAAAAAACATTGAGTGAGAGTTGCCCTGGGCTGCCTGCACCATGCCCAGGGCAGCAGGAGCCCTCTATTTCTTTCTCCTTTTCCCTGCAGGGTCAGTTTATTACAACAACTCACAGCACTGCTCCATGAGGCATGGGGTGTACCTATAGAAGGAAGGGTGGCAGAGGCTTTGTGTTTGGGGAATGATGGCTGCAGGACCATGGATGATATGGCCAGCTCCATCCATTAGATAGCAATTGCCCTCTTTGCCCCAGCTTGGAAATCTCCTGGGACTGCCTTGCGAAGCAGGTGCCACTGCCAGAGAACATGGTTTAAATGAGCTCCAGGCCAAATTGCAAGATGAGTCTTGGCCTGCTGAAACAGAAGGTTTCCTTGCTGTGCAAGAACCAACAGTGAGATCTTGAGAGAGGAAGCTCAGCTAGCTCACTTCAGGATTATACAGTTTCTGCCATCTGCTGAGCTGTACTGTCTATCCCAGGTGGGACTTCTCAACTACATCAGGCAACATGTACAGGGGTTTGAAGTAAGGAAGGGTGTGGAAGAAGATCAAGGGTTTCTTTGTCACACAGGGTTTTGAGCATCAGTAGAATTAGTGGAGTCTGATAATCAAGAGCAGTAACAAAATGCGGTAGACCACCTCTGTGCCTCCAGAGCTGTGCAAAGCCAGCCTGCAGCAGGGCTGCAGCTTCAGACTCTCTTGGCTTATATCTCAATCTGCAGCCAGAACACAGTGGTAGTAGGAGAGATCCCAACCAGCCAGCCAGCAGCCTCTCAGCCTTAAGCAGAGCTAATGTCAACCAGTACAGCTCTGTTCTCCCAGCTGTGTTCTCCAAAGTCACTCCTCTAGATCAGCCATGACTACGATGTAGCACTAAGCAGCACAGGCAGTAATGCATGTGCAGGGCGAACTTTACCTCTCACTGCTGCAGTCCCAAACTTTTGACATCTCCATGGAGGCAAGCTGTGCTTTCTCCTGCCAGGTCCCACTCTACAGGTAATTTATAAGCTAGCACAGTCTTCTGAGATTGTATCATGAATGCCCTGATGTGTTTTGAGCTCTGTGCTGGCCTGCTTTTGTTTCCTAGCTTCACTCATACCCAGGGCTGAGTGCTGCAGTGTGGGAAGAGCAAAGATGGCAATAGAGTTCCGTGGAACACAGTAGAAATCCCCTCTGTGCTCACATGGCAATATAAAACTTCCCACTCCCTGTAAGGTATGGAAGCACAGAGAAGTGGATGGGATGTGGATGGCAGTTCACGTATTGGCACAGCTGGGCCCAGCACCCTTGTGTGTGGCACAACTGACCACCCTGATTGCAACTGATGAGGGTCTGGTTGTTACACCCACATTATCTCACTGCTCTGCAGCCCTTTCCATCCTCTCAGGAAGACTTGATGCTGTCTTGGGAATGTGTTGATAAAGGACCAGGCTGCAAGATAATTACAGCGCTTTCCGAACATGCATCTGTTCTCTGCCGGGCAAGTGAAGGTTTCAGAGACAAGACCTAAGGCACTTTCTCATAATGCCATCTCTGCAGCTGTTGAGCCAAGTGGCTGCCATTGCCATGTGCCCACAAGGTGACATTTCCCCTGTCATTGCCGATGAGGAGCTGTCATCTGGTGCTTGAGCACCAGTGACACCTGTCCCCATCTGTACCCACTGCCTGCAGCTCTGCCACTACGTGGGGGCAGGACTGAGGGGCTGTGCTGGAGGAGGGTGAGCCCTGTGCCGAGCAGGGACAGGAGGGGTTGGGCTGGGCTTTCTAAGGAACAGTTTGGGTTTATGGCCCCCCAGATTGCATGAGCTATTAGCATAACTGAGCAAGATGCCACCCACTGTGGACCAAAAGGGACTGGTCTGAGCCCTTCCTCCCTCCAGTGTCTTGCAGATGCTAATAGGCTGTGGGGGAGGCTGCCTTCAGACCCAGGGATGCCTGCAGTGAATTTTCCTGGCTCCCTCAGGTCTGAGAAATATTCATCAAGCAAAACTCAGAGGTATGTGTCGGCAGCATTGCGGGTGTTTGGAGCCGAGCTCCTGTGTTGGACCCAGCACTGCTGGGTTCTTGGTGTACTTGTAGGGAGGATAAGGGAAGATGTGGATTGAGGAAATGTGAAGACATCTAAAAAGTATGATAAGTCTGGAGCTGGATGGGGATGGATGCAACACCGTAATAATACAAACATGATCTGTGCCCTGGGAGAAAAACTAGCCCACAAGAGGTGGCTGTTCTTTTCTAGGTTGGTCAGGATCAGAAGTGAGAAGAGCTGCAAAAGTCATGATCCATAAACCCTGTACACTCACAGCCCTCTAGGTAAAGGGAAGGAGCAGAGAAGTGCCTTGTCTACTTTATAATCCCTTAACAGCCTTGGCACTTCAGCCCCACTGCTAACTGCCCATTTGCCTTTGAGAAAGTCATACTAACTCTCAATCAAATGAAAGGTGTCAGAGTGTGCCAGGGAGGGGTGAGAGCTCTCTAGGGGTGTCCTTCAGGCTCTACAGAGTGCCATTCCAGTGCTGGCATGCTGCCTTGCATAATGACAAGGGAGAATCCCAGCCCAGGGGATGGGGATCTCTGTTGTCTCAGGAAGAAGAGGCATGATTAATACCAGTATCAGAAAAAGGAATAGGGAGCCGAGGATCCACAGTGCATGGGCAGCAGTGGAGTCTCCCTAGATGGACCTGTATGCAGCCAGCTGCAATTGAACCTTTGGTCCCAAAGAAACAACTATTTCGGGAGCTTGAACTGAAGTAAGTTAAAAATTGCCATTAATCACTGACCCTTGTGATGCTGAAAGTACTGCATAAGGGAGGAGGTGTGTGCATGAAACAAAAGCCTACAATTCCATTCCAACAGTGATTAAATTGACAGAGGTTTTGTCCTGTAATGCAGCATTATGGAAGACAAGGCAAACAAGATTAACCCGCATTGACAAGGCATTTATCCACAGCTAAGAAGAGACCCATGCCACAGCACCTCTGTCCCACAAGTTTAAACCAGCCCACAAGAGTCTAATCCCTCATGGCCTGTCAGACTATTAGGCAAATCTCTGGCTCTCATTTGCCTAATCCAATAGCCCCCAGCTTCATAAGAAAGACCTCCTAGGGGCCCTTAACAACCATGTTTGTTAGGCCTTATATAAGTAAACAAAGCTCTTAAAGCTGAGCAGCTTCCTCTTCCATATGACATCTCAACACCCTCTTAACCTGGAGATAAAACCAACCACACTCAGCGAAAGGAGGATGTGTTTGTTACAGATTGAGTTCTGCCTCCACAATAAGCAGCATCTGAAGGATTTTGCTATAACTAGCTCTACACTTGGCACTCACTGCAGAGTTGCCAGGTACCTGATTTCATCCCAGAGCCTTCATATCGTCATGGATTTATTGCATAGCCAATGAGGTTACAGTGTTCATTCCCTGTTCTGCCAGCTTCAGTGGAGGAATAAGGAGTGTTAAAGTATCCTTTGAAGACCAAGATCTTTTATGCGCATGTGTGAGCATCACCAGGACACTTTCACAGGCTTGTATACCTGAATCAACAAATATTTTATTGGAAGCCCTCTAAATATTTTTCTGAGTCCCACCACTGGCAGTGACATTAAACAGAGTAGAGATATTCTCTAGTCCTTGAATTTTAGGACACCACCACCTCCGCTGTTGGGATTTATGCCTCCCTGGTGCTTTGGCCAAGTATCCAAACTCTCATAAGGCTCTCTGGATCTCCTGAGGCTGGAGCTACTCTTATCTCTGATACATCATTAACAATGTCCTTTACAATGTGGTTTGCCTCACAGACAGGTGAATCTTTAGGGAGGGTTCTGGCAGATGAGTAGTTAGTTAAAGCTTGGCTGCCTACCAGTCTTAACCAGGCCTCTGGGTGTTTGGAAACTAAGCTGAAAATATCACGGAAAAAGTTTTCCTAAGGGGCCTTCTCATGCAGCTCAAGTGAGGTAGGGGTCAGAAAGCCATTTCACATTTTCTTGCACTTTTTCCACAAAGCACATTTGCAAAGGCACCCACAGAAGTCTGGGCACCACATGGAGAGTAAAAAGCACCTTACTCTTCCACTATATGCACAATATTTTCAAAGGACACGGCAAGTAGGTATTTTAATTTCAAAATACAAAAAGGCTCCAAGATGCTTTTTTGGTCTCCCAGCCTTTGCTCCTGCCTAGTCTCCAGGGAGGTAAATATGAAACATTTCTTGTTTTCAGCAGTCTGGTGTGGAGTTCCCTCAGAGACCAGTGGTGAACAGGGACTTGATCCGGAACTGTAAATCCTTCACATCCACCACCAGAGCAGCTGTTCAAGTTAGGTATCATTTACATGCAAAGCAATTCAGCCATCGGCAAGGATCTCTAATGATGTAGATCAGTCGTGTGTCATCCTATCAATGAAAGTCAAGGGAGCCCTTACTTGCTTGAATCCAGCACATTTCAGCAAAAGTGCCATTTAGTATAAGAAAGGAGATCTTTACTGTGGAGTATGGCCCACCACCCTCAGTCACTTTCCAGCTGAGATCACAGCTAAATCTCTTATCTTTACATTTTCATACAAATCTGATTATCCTTGAACAGCTAATTGTTTCATAAGTGCTACTTGGAAGCTATCCATTTCCAGCACAAGTAAAGAAATTGCACTATAAAACTGTCTACTTTTGCCATGAGTCACTTTAGCACATAGGATGAATATTTGGCACTCTTCACTTTTCAGATTAACTTGCATATTTATTTTGGAAGACAAAAATGGACTGCTGTAATTCCTTCCCATCAGAATTCCTCATATTTGCTTAGCTTATTGGGACTTTTTTAATAGGCCTTATGGTATGTATGTTATATAGTGACTGCTGATGGAGGAGACATTCACGTCTCCTTTCATGTAATGAAAAAGCTGAAAAATATCTGTAAGAGCATTTGATACTTTGTTAAGAGAGTCAGTAAACCCTACAGATTATGTCACCTGCTATGAAGGAAGGTTTCATCCCTTTGGCTGAGGACATGGAAACATCCAGCAAAGACTTAAATTCAGTGTCTCCTGGATGGAGCATATGTTTCTCTTCCAAAGAGGAATTCTAACATGTGGCAATTAAATTTCTTAACGATCCATTCTGAGCTAGACTGAGGAAACACCTGAGAAGGAAAAGAAAGGGTTCTGGTCTTCAGAAAGCAAGTCAGGGATTTCCTCAGCTGTTCTGTCAGTCTGATGAGAAAGTAGTTATACACTTTTGCAAAAGGATGTCGCTTAGTCTGAGAAAAAAATTCTATGTGTTTGTTCCATGTGACTACATACATGGCTAAAGTTTAAAAGAAAACCAACATCAGCTCAACATCAGTTAATTATACAGTTTATAAACATCTTAGGAGTACTATCTAAAACAAAAAAAGTAATGTTCTTCTAGGTGGGCCTGATCTAAATGTCATATCCAGGAACTGAAACCAAGACTTTTGACCTCAGTTTTGCATTTTGCCAATAAAAATCCTGCAGTGTGGAGGGACTGCAGGAAAAAGAAACCACAGAAGTCGTGGGCATCTGCAAAGTGCCATTAGAGATGCAGGACAAGGGATGTGCCTCTTTTCTTCATGCTGTGTATTCTTGGTCAAGTCACTTAACCCACTCTGCAAAATGTGACATTAATTAACAAATGGACAGGGAAGAAACTCCAGAGCAGTACAAACAAGCGGTATATCATTATGAGTAAGGTTGGTATCAAAGCCTAATATTTTTGTAAATTTAAGTGAAATGGATCTATGCAGTGACCTAACCAAGGACTTGAAAGCTGAGGAAATCAGAGGTACTTCATGCAGGCAGGATCCTTCCATGCTAAAAGACTCTGCTTGTGCAAGGAGCTACATGCCCTCCATTCCTATCAACTGCAGGGAGGGCCATGAGTGCTACTCCCTCCCTCCCTAGTTCGAAGCCTAAAATTGTGAATTAGGAAAACAAATGTGAGTGCTAGACATCTTTTTGTGAGTGTTAGTTCAGCAATCACTTTATTACAAGTAATTTTAGTACTGAATGTAGTGCAATTTCAGTAATTTAGCAAAGTACAATGATGGATTAAAGTGCTTGGTGATAGACGCTTATTTCACCTTCTGAAACACAATTATTATGCACTTTATGCAATAATGGTATCTTGTTCCAACTAAAATACACATTGTGTAATTCTTTAAGCTATGGAATCATAGTAATTAGAGAGGGAAATGGCTGATTAGGTCACTGATTCCAGCCTGTTGCCAGCCCATGATTGCTCCCTGCCCTGTATCAGCTGGAGTTTTCCCCAAACTCCTTTCTTTTACATGTTTTAGTGATGATGATATTCTTTAAAAAAAAAGAACTCAACCACAGTTGAAAGATTCAGCCTTTTACTCCAGAAAATCCTGTATATTCAAAGTAGGAAGGGTCTGAGGATCTTCTTATGGCAGACGGCTGAAATACTTTCAGCCAGAATGCTCTTCAGTGACTCCTCTCCACGGAAGGAGCTTTGCCGGAAAAATTTCCCAGTTTCCCTTCTAAATTAAAAGTGCTTTTCAGTCTAGAATTCCTTTTCCTATTTTTTTTCCTAATGACAGCTCAATACTTAGCATTTTCTAAAACAAATAAAAAGAAAAATGTGACTAAAATTTTACTCAAGAAAAGCCACCATTCCTGACCTGTACTGACAGAGGGATGGTTGGGATGTGGTTTCTACTGCTCTTTTTAGGGAGTTCAGGTGCCCAAGCCATTTCACTGCTCAGGAGACCAGTGCTCTCTCTGCTGTCAAATGCTAGATGCCCCTTGCCACATCCCAGTGCAGGGGAACCAAGCAGACACCCAGAACCTAGCCTTTTATTACATGTACAGACATACCTGCCTGCATGTCCGGTGGAAACAGCACTTGTGCCTTCTCTGTGTTTATCCTTGGGTAGTATCCTTGACAGCAGGTGCAACCTATGGAAACAGCACATTTTAAATAAATAACAGAGAATGCCTTGAGAAAAGAAAGCATTCAACATGAACTCATGCAAATGTCTGGGCAGAAAAGTCTGTGCTGTGAAGTTGTGCTCTTCCAGCACCGAAGAGACAGACCAGCAGGGAGCTGTACATGCAGCTAACACCCCTACAGTGTGGCCATCCCTTAAAAGTGTTGGCCACATGTGGATGAGACAGTGAGGCATTGCCCAGGCTTGGGAGGGCCAACAGTGCCCCCAGGGTAGGCCATGCAGCCAGCACTGGCAGAGGACATGATGTTCAGACACAGAATATGACAAGCTCTCCTATCACGGATAAGCTCAACTAATGACTAAAAAAGAAACAATTCCATGATTCTTCTGGACAACTCAACCAAACAAGCAGAGCCAGAGTGTCTATCACCCATGCATAAGCCCAGTCCTCACTCCATTGTCCAGCTCAGACAGCAGCTTACTACATGTTATTGGAGTCAAAAGACATCTCCTGAGGTAAAATACTCTTCTATGCAAGCTGGTATCAAGGTCAGCCCCATGATGTACTTTCTCCCTATACCTGAGCCTTCCTGCCTGGTTGTCTTTTAACTGAGTTGCACACAGGAACATGAGTACAAAGACGTACAGGTACACCTGACCCAAAATTAAGCATCCAACTACTTCTGTTGAACTTCAGAGGTTCTGAGACTAAGGTAACAGAACGAATGCCTGTGAATCTGGAGACTGGGGCAAAAAAATTCTTCTGATGCAACTCTCAGGTGCCATTCAGCTTCAGCTATGAAACCACAACATTTACTTTGTAGGGCCGTGCCTGTGTCTTGTCAGAGGCACAGACTCTCACAGCCCAGGAACAGGCTCTGTTCCCAGCCCTACCACAGACTTCCCGCATCTGTCTGGAAAAAAATCACTGAGAAGCACATCTGAAAAAATGTTACATGCTCAGCTCCAGACATTTGATCTAACACCTGGCCTAGCTCTCAGCAGCACTGGACACTGCAAACACTGTTGGCTTTGGCTGGGGCACTTGTAAAATCCAGACCTGATGGGCAATGGGGTTGGAGGGAACATCTGCTTCTTCACTGCGCTACACAGACTTCACACTAAGGTACCTTTTCAACAGAGCTGTGTACAAGTCAAACCAGTTAAACCAGCGAACAGTTGCTCTTTGTTCTGCACACATGCCAGAACATTAAAAACTCTCACAGTTTGGCACCAAAAAGACAGAGACCCAAAGCTAGTGACTGTGTTTGGAAACAGGAGATATAAACTCTTTTAGTTCTGTTTTTCCACGTGTAAACAGAAGATGCCAATTCCTGCCTGGTACTTAGGACTCCCAGGCATTTGGAAGGCACTGAGGGCATCCCATAGACAACATAAAAACTGTTTGCTGTACTTATTGCTTCACCTGTTTTTAAAAAGTTTGTGAGGTGCTGGCTGGCACTAGTACACAGAACAAAACAAGATACTATTGCTCACACTATAAAACAAATTACTGTTGAGCATGATAAATACAGGGGCTGCTTTTTGACATTTCATCCAGTGCATTATATTCTATCCTAGATAAAGAGTCAGTATGTGGAAATAGTTGAAAACTGGAGATAGCTTCAAAACAAGAGAAATACATTGTTTCAAAAGTATTTATCTGCCTTGTCATATTTTTTTGCACGTAGCTCTCCCTGTAGAAGTTCTGAGGAGAAATTCACCTGTGACAGTGTTTGCATTTGACAGGTACCTTGTTGGAGCAGCACACCTGTGTTGCACAGCCACTACATACAGCAGAGCTGAACATGCTCTGCAGCAATGGTCTGTAAGGAACAGGCATGGGACCTCGTGCTGCAAGAGGTATCAGTAGCCTGGATGTGTCATCTCAGCTAAGGAGGCAGAAATGTGCTGGTTATTCACTGCTGATCAGTCCTGATGCCGTGATTTTGCTGGCATCCCAGGAGCTGTATCTTCCGCGGTAAGAGACTTAGGAATGTGTTTGATGGGCAATGTCTGCTGCCTTGGGGAGAAGAGCAATCTCAGACCTCCTGCATGAGGGCAACCGTGGGCAGCAAGGACACTGCAATCAAGCACTCCTGTCACTCCCCATCTCCTCAGGGGCGAGTCAGGCAGTACATGGCCCTCACTGTCACACTCCAGCAAGTCTGCTGGGACATGCCATGGCCAGGGATCACTCTTCATCAGGACTTTTTCAAATAAGCAAAAACAAAGTGAAATGTCAAATAAAATAGAGTAAGAAAAGAAAAGTGGCATCTTGTGTTCCTCTTATCTCCATCATTCCAAGGAGTCTCTGATGCCTTAAAAGAGTGGCAACTTTTCTGAAAGCAAACCTTTTTGATAAATGATGTGGTTATTTATTTTGGAGAAAGTTGAAATTTGTTATGATGCCATTTTCAAAGTAACACAGCACCTAAGAAAGAGAATCACAGGCGATTTACTGCATGACGCTCCATTTGTCTCAGAGGAAGAAAGACCTTGTTTGAACCTCTCAGGATTTGCACCTGTAATTCCACTGAACCAGAGACTTTGAAACCTGAGGTTCAGCAGTTTTCTCCCTGAAGACAGGACTAGGTTTTCCTGTTCCTGTTGAATCACCACAACCCTGCAAACTGCTGTGGAACATGAATTGCCCACCATACAACACCAGCACCTGTACATCCCATCAGCAAAAGGTGACCAGTGTGATTGTGCAGCTGTCCATGCCACCAACCACTCCTGCTTGTGCTCCCAGGTTGGATGCCGAGGATGGGGAAGTGAGATCTTGCATACAGAACATATGCTGTCTTCTCAATTCTGCACATTTGCAAGCTGCTCCACTGTTTATGTTCACTTCAGCTTATCCTGAGTCATCTGACAAGCAAGCAGAGGTATTTTCCTTGTCTAAAACTCCAGTTTTGCCTCATGCTACGCTATGCTTTCATGAGCCACAAGGAGAAATACATGTGCATCCAGATGCAACTGCAGGAGCCACAAGTGCCACCCCAGATTTGCATGATTTTAACCAGAAGATGACAAACTTGGATCTGATATGGAAGTCCTGCTCTAGCTTAAATCTCCTCTGCCCACTTCAGGACCCTAGTACTTGTCCTGCAGTTTAAAATGCAAATGCAGAGGCAAATGTAATCTTTACAGCCTGGATCAGTGCTTTGCCTCCTCTGGGAAGCCTGACCCCATCAGTCTGACTGTCGGTTCTGATGCAACAGCCAGTCATTGCACCAGCAAAGACCTCAGAGACAGCCCCAGGACTGCACTGCCATTATGAGATAAACACACTGAATTGCTCAATAGATCTTATGATGATCTGAGGGTGGAAGGACAACGCTTTCATAAGCTGCTCTGCTGACTATCACACCCATGGTCAGCAAACCCATGCTGAGGCTAAAGAGCTACTGTCCCTTGCAGCATGACAGCCATCCTTGAGGGAGTGACCCTGAGCTGGGCTATGTGCTGCCAGGGAGGGCTGGCTCCGGACACTCAGCAACTCCCCCAGCCACTGGCAGTACTCAATTGTGGCAGTGAGCTGAGCACAAGAAAAACACTCTGGGGTTTCCAAGGAGAGAAGCATGCAGTTGTTGACAGCATTTTCCCCAAGTGTTACCCAAATCTGCAATGAATTGTAATAGGCTTGTCATAAACTCATGATGCCAAACTCTCTCTGGAAGAATCTCTCCTGACACCTAGGAGGGCAGACCTCCCTCCCTGGAGAGGAAGAGAAGGAGGTGGCTGAAGTGGGTAACCAGACACTTCTTCACTGCCTCTTTTCTCTGCTGTGTGCTCAAAGCAGCCTGCCATGAGCACACCTTCGGAGGTCGGACACCATAGGAGGATGGCTGCTTGCCAGGCAGGCTGTGGGAGCTGGGCTGTCTGCCCAAGACAAGGCCAGGAGGAAGGAGAAGCTGTCTCTTGCCCTGGGTGATAAACCTCTGGCTTTTCTTCAGCTCCTTTGGTGAGCAGCTCAGTCATATCACCCATCCTGTGGTTCACAGGCCCTCTCTGTACACTCAGATAACCCAGGTTCTATCCCCAGGCAGATGCGCTGCCCTCACACACAATTAGGAGAGCAACTGTCTTCATCCTGCTTGCAGGTTGTTTTAACAATAATGTGTTCACCCCAAACAGCCTTGGAAGTGGGCAAGAGGGACCAGGCAGTTTGTATTGCTTTACTCTACAACAGGAAGAGGGGGGTAATGGTTAGAGCACAGGACAGGGAATTAGGACATCCAGGGTAGGATCTCTGCAGACTGGGCAGCCCATCAGGCACGGTGGCAACCCACGTTTGTGTGACCCTGATCCTGCTTAGATCAAAGCCTCTCTGCTGAGGTGTCCCATGCTGTGCTGATGCTGTCACACTGGCATAATATATCTGTGAGGGATCTGCAAAACAGCTCTGAGAAAGACTTATTTTTCTCCACAAACTGCTGCACTTTTTACAGCCAAGCTGAAGCAAAACAAGGAACAATCAAAGAAACATAGTTAGGTCTCAGGAGATTTTCAGCTGAAGGAGAATGACAAGGTCCTGGGTCGAGGTGAGTGGATTCAGGCCAAGCGGGGCTTCCAGATTAGCTCACAGATGTTCCAGAGAAAAGCATCCAAACCAGATCTGAACTGCAGTGTGGAAGCAATTTGCAAAATGCAATCAGAGATGAACTAGCCCAATCACACAACCTACCAGGCAGGTGCTAGCAGCATCACTCCCCTCTCTCCTCTCCATTGGCATCATCTGCCAAGCAAGAGAGCAAGAATGTGAATGCCTGCGTCTGCCAACCCGTGAACCTGGGGTCAGAGCAAGCTGCTGTAAAATATCTGTGCCTGCCCTGCCCCTGGCTTCCAGCACTGCTGCCCACAGCAGAGCCAAAGCAGAGTATGCTGGTTACTGACAGGGTTTTAGCAGCAGGAAGAATTAGCAGAGAAACTTTTGTGAATGTAGATCTTAATGAGATTCATTTCTAAAGAAGCCCAGGATCTCATTGCAGTTTCCAAGCAGAAAGAGATCACCTGAGGACTTCGAAAGGGAAAGAAGAGGTACTTCATTAGTGCTACAAGAGCAGAGCTCGGCAGGAAGGGAGAGCAGAGAGTCAAGCTCAGGCCATGCACATGGCAGGGCAGTGTTTTGTTCCTTCTCTGGTATGGACATTCAAGTATGCTGGATTCCAGGTTAAAGGAATACACACTTGTGCACATTCTTCTATAAGCAAGTGAGATGCCACTTAAAGATCACGCTGAAACTGGCCTCTCTGTGGTACTCTAGGAGTAAAATCAGATTTGACGCTATAGTAATTTAAGAAAAAAATATATGGAATCACTGTTTAGGCTGCACATAGTGAGGGATCTGGTTTCAGGGGCTTTGCAGGGACATTCCATGCCACTTCCAAGGACTTGTTAAAAAATAGTTCATACTATCAGAGTTCTGTAGGATTTTTTTTCCTGCTAGTCCTGCAGGCTACTACAGAGAAATTCACTACCAGGATTTCTGTAGGAATCTGACTCACACAGGAACTTTTATTACTGCTTTTAAATATTTGACTGCCTTCTGGCTGCTGGCAGACAAGTTATTAAATGTTTTACCAGACATGGCCAGAAACTCTTTATAAAAACATCTTGGCCTGGCATAAAGCATATGTCTCTACTTATCTCTGTAGCATGTGCTCAGAGTTTTCACATGTCCCCTGGCAGTGGAAGAAACTTGGGACCTTTATGTTTCTAGGCTGTAGATAAACAGAGCATCCAATGTCCTGTGCTTATGTGAGTAAATCTCCTGGTATGCAAATAGTCCTGCTGCGATGAGTAAGATATATCAACTTTGCAGGACGGAAGAGGATGAGGCCCTGGTACAGACTCTAGATTGTGGTTCATACGCACAGCTCTGTGGCCTGATCCTGCCTGGAACTGTCTGTTTAGCCACTCAACCCTTACTCAAGGAATTAAATTGAGTGAGGAGGTCTTACTCTTGCAAGTCACTAGGTTGGGTGGCATTTTCAGTACTACATGACACATTTTTTCATTGCTTGAAGCCCTTTTCCTGCCATTACTGTTTTTTCTCTCTTCATCTTCCTCACACAAATTAAGATGAAACAAAGAGAAAGCATCCCACAAACCAGAGAAGAGATAAACTCCATCCCAGTGCTGCATGAAAGAAAGCAGGAATAAAACTATTGCCTGTTTCTGCTTTCACAACAGCAGCAAATCAGAATGTTCTGCTAAAGGAGCTGTTCGTCAGAAGGATTATTTTGTGAAACAATGATCAAAAGCAGTGGGTTATCACTAAGAGGGCCTACTGCTTACCTGGTTAGATAGATGTGCTTTAGGAAAGTAACAATGCTGCTTCAATTTCTCTGCATCCCTCCGCAGGCATCCTGTAACTGAATGCACCTGCAGTAGGGATAAACACGGTGGGTAAGGGGAAGGAGAGAGGAGCTGCATCTCAGGGGCAGAGCAGACGGGAGCAGCCCCTTTCCTTCCTCATTGAGCGTGGATACAACCTCGACTGGCCTCCCCTATAACTTTACAGGGCTTACCTCTGAACTGAAAGAACCAGGTGGTGCTGCTAGCCACCCAGCCTCGGCAGTTGAGGTTTGCTGGGGAGTCACTGCTCGAGCAGCCAGGCTGCTCCGGGCTCCTTCCAATGCTGGCAGCAGCGCTGGAGGGGAGCAGCTCGGAGGCGGCTCCGGGCTGTCCCCGCGGGCTTCGCTGGAGGCAGCTCTCGCGTGTTACACAGCTGTCAGCGAGGCGGAACGCTGCTGTAATGCAGGGGAGACTCGGGCCCAGCCTCTGACCTGCACCATTTCACTGCAGATTAACCTCAAATTCCCACATTTCAGTGACTTCTGCTGGAGTGCAGATGGCAGGGTCGGCTTCCGCCGGGCAGGAGGCACAGAGTGACCATACGAGGATTCCGAATGCCTGACGGGTGCCCTCCTGGATGAGATCTCTCCCTCCTCCCAGCCACGTGTGTGCCCTGTACCCCCACACACATTACCCGTTCCACCCGGACGTCGTAGTGTGCTTTGTGCGCTATCACCAACCCCCCCCGCAGGGCGAGCAGCCATCCTCCGGACGGGGAGAGCAGGACGGGTTTCGTTCGCAGGCTTCTTCCTCCCACGGGTCCGCAAGTGCTTGGAGCAGCCCTGGATGCCCCGGGGAGCCGGCAGGGCACAGCACGCACTAGCAAGGGCCGCTGGTGCCCTCTGTTGTCACAAGAACGTATAGGAGCTGCAGGGAGCGCTAGTGGGACATGCCACCCGCGACGGGCACAGAGCACCCTCCTGTTTGGGCTGTGGGTGTTGGGACAGGGCTGAGCCTGACAGCGCCCAGGGAAGAGCCCGGGCTGGCTGCAGTGAGAGCTCAGTGGGTTTGTACCCACATAGGGCAAGAACTTTTACTTCTCACTCAACATTTTTGCCCCCTGGCTGCTTTGGCCAGGGGATCTCGGTACATCCCAGGATGCCTTCCTAAATAGTTATATGCATCTGAAACAGTCCACGGAAATCACGTCAAGGTTTCCCAACTAAATAGTACATGTGCAAAAAAAAATTTGTTTTTCTTTTGAAAAAAGGAGTGCAGCATTGCAGAGGGAAGGGGCTGATGGCTCAATACATGCAGTGGGAGTGAGTCATCTCTGCTGAGAGTAGGGTTCAGCCCTTGCTGCTCAGTTCAGGGAAAATCTGCCAGTTCAAACATTGTTCTCAATGCGACTTACCAGCATGTTCCAACCCCAACTGCTCTGAGCGTTTCCCTAAATTGGGCACAGGATCACATCAAGTACTTGCAGGGCTGTAAGAGCTTCTAGGAGTGACACAGTGGCTTGTGGTTTTCTTATGTGCCTGGCCCAGAGACCCACAGTATGGGCTCTGCAGTCTGTGGCCCCAAAAGACATGTCTGACAATCCAGCGTACAGCACAACTTCTTGAGGGGCAACATGACTTGCACCAGGCTCCAAGTAACAGCAAGGCCCTGGACATCACTCAAGCACAAGGTTTTGGACTCTGTGAAGCCAGGTTGAAACCTCCCACCTCATTCTCAGATATGACAGGGTGCTTACATTCCCTATTCACCTTCTCATAGGAGCCCAGCCCTTCTATACAGGCATTTATGTATCCTGGAGAATCCTCAGGCTCAGACACATTTCAAGGCTTACAGATGATATGATGATAACAGCCATCAGTTTAAAAATTAATATATGAAAACAGGGTCTTAACTGGAGCAGACAGAATTGACTCTAATCAGATCAGAACAGATATCAGCAAGAAGTGGCTGGTATCCACATCCACAACAATGGTCAGCTGTAATTTATATGCACATGACAAGGCAGGACTAGTTAAGTATTATTTTAATACTAATTTATTTAGCACCTATCACAAAAAATCCCAACCAACCCTTATGTTCTATACATTTTTTATAACCAAGTCTTAGCATTAACTGTTATTAGAGATGGAAGAAAAATTGTTATCTGGTCAAATCAGTAAAGTTTTACACTATCTGAATTATCTCTGGGAAGAAGAAATTTCTCCATATTTAACAGCTTATTATTAAAAAAGATCTGCAATAATTGCAGCCTCTGATTCCTGTTAACTCCTTGTTAATAGTGCAGCTCAGGGATTTCAGATGTAGCAACTATGTGCTGTATTTCTGCTGTTTGGGAATGGTAATAATGACATACAGGAAATCTCTTCTAAAAATTGCATCACTTCCTTCAAATCTCACAAACACATCTGCCTCCAAAAACCTCATCTTGAATATCTGTGGGAATTACAAGCTGAGGAGTGACAGCCACATCTGGGACAACTCACACAGCCCTGAGAATGAATATCAATCAAATACCGGGCAGTACTTTGTCTTGAGCACAGATGACTCTCCCTAGAAATTAGAGTCTTCTCTGAGAGAGCAGCAGGATTCTGTTTTTCACCAAAGGGAAGTTTTCACACAGGCTGTCTGAAACTCTGCACTGTTGCTTGAGCAGTCAGTTACAGAGCAGAAATACAAGGTAATACAGTAATCTGACCTGTTCTCTGGGTTCTCACAAGCATGACTGAGAACAGACCTTACACTTGCCATGCCAGCTACCAGACTGGACCCCAGCCCTGCATGGTGCTCTCCACAAACGGTTTCTCTCTATGAGCAACATTGCACAGCAGAGGCGAGCACTGCCAGCCTGTGCAGCCCATCTTCAGAACTCCTGGATCAGTGCTGTCTATTTTATTTAACAATTCCATTTCCTTTTCCTTAATTTCTGAAAAGAGCATGGCGTACATCCAGGTTTTTCTCTCTAAAGCACAGCTTACATATGGAGATGAAAAGAGTCAGAAGGGGATTGGCCACACTAATTGACTGAACACCTCCAGCAGCGCTGAGATGCTCAAGGAGCCGAGAGAGGTGTGGAGATTCACACTGTTCTCCTGTAACCATAGACAGTTTGTTTCAAGCGCCAGGTATGTTTGTTTGTGCATTGTCTCTCTCAGCTGCCTCTATTGTTCCATATTGATCGGCTGCAGGCAGGGACTGCCAGGCCAGACAGGGTTCCTGCACGCAGAGGGATAACGAGGTTTAGAAAGGATTGTTTTCATGACAAAACCCATGTAGGAGCACAGCATCCACAGTCCTCTGCCTGCTGTAGACCACACAGATATGCAGAATTCCTCGCAGTGGCCTTAACATTATTTATACCAAGAAAATGTTAATATAATAAATAACACAAGTAGCTTGATTGCATATTGAAGATAGGCCTGATCTTGTAACAAAACCTCTGTGGACACCCCAATGCATCTGCATAAACCAGGTCGGACCAGGAAAACTGCTCAAGGATCATTTTTGGTGTTACAATAACATCTTCAGGATGTTTGTTATTTCATCTGGATCCACACCACCTGAAAGTGCTTTGGCAATGTCCCCTCCAAAGGATTCATCCATTGAAATATTTCACAGAGGAGAGGTGACAGAGAAGACCAAAGCCCTTGGCTAGAACACTGCAAAGAAGGACCCACGTTGCTCTTTCATGGTCAAAGTTGCTCTCTGGTTCATTTGAACTTTCCCAGTCTGAGGGAGTTGGGACTATTCAGTCTGGAAAAGAGAAGGATCAGGGGGATTTAGCAATGTGTATAAATAGCTGCAGTGAGAGTGTAAAGATGACAGAGCCAGGCTATTCTTGGTGATGCCCAGTGAAAGGACAACAAGCAATGGCACAAATTGAAACACAGATTTCATTTAAACGTAAGAAAATATATATTTACTGTGATGGTGGTCAGACATTGGTGCAGGTTGCCCAGAGGGGTTGGGAAGCCTTAATCCTTGGAGATATTTGAAACCCAACTAGACATAGTATTGGGTGACCTGCTCGAGTTGGCTGTGCTTTAAGCAGAGATGTGGAATAAAAAATCTCCACAAGTACCTCTGACCTTGACTATCACATGATTCTGTGAATGGAGATCAAGATTAGAATGAAAAGAGAATAAAAATATCTCAGAAAATGAGAAGAAACAGTTGAATGAGGCATGACCCAAGGGCTTCAATGAATGATTAAGTGAGATATCCTTTGCTTTAAGATTTTTTGCATCCCAAAAGCCAAACAGGGACCAAAGGGAAGCCAAAAAAAAAAAGGATTCTGGTAGTCATCAAGGTGAGTACTTTCACTTGTCAGACTACTTTCTTTCTTAGTAGAAGAGCCAGGCTAAGCCACTGCTAAAAAATACATTCTTAGGATGATCTTGAAATTTTTTAAATTTTATTTTTAAAATAAATTATATTTATTGTTTTATCTTTAAAATATAGCCTTATATCAGTGCAGTTTATTCAGTTTTCTCCTGGAAAGTAGTATGTATATCCAAACTCAACATTTTTCTGGGCTTTTAGATGCAGAAGTTAAACACACAATAAAAAGAGATATTTCTCCCCATTGGAGATAGAGAAAAACACAGAATTCTTGGCATTTTAATCACACCCTGAAGATCAATGGATGACTTTATGCTTTTTTGTGAAGAAAGACAGGGAAAAAATCATATATATTGATTCCTAGGCATCAGTGAAATGAATAATAGGGTGAAACATCCTACCTAAGTTCTTTGCAGGTCTTGTGAAAGCTGCCTGCCGAGGAAATGTAGCTGTGCATGTAGGTTGTGATTATGCTAAAAAGGCACTAAATTAGTATATTACATGCCCCATTTAGCACTACTGTGCAAAATCTGAGAGTGCTAATACATTTTGTTTCTAGGGTCAAGAATCATTAAAGAATGGATTCACGGTCATTCATTAGCCAGGAAATTAAAGTTTGACAGCTGCTTTTCAGTTCTGATTTCTTTTAAATGGCAGTATTATATTAGAAGGCTTCCACCCCCCTCCCCCCCCCCTACTAACGAAGCAGNNNNCCCCCCCCCCCCCCCCTTTTTAAAATAACGTAGAGGCAGTAGAATGGTGTGTGTCATCCCTAAAGCACAGTATCTCCAAGCCATCCCGCCAGACTTTCTTCATAAAAGTGCTGTATGGCTTTGGGGATTATTTACAAGAGCTGAAAATGTTGCTGTATGCTATATAGGGTGGTTTCTTGCTTAGCTATATGGTTGTAAATGATCTGGGTTTGGAGCTGCAATCCAGCTCGGTTTGCATTACAAAGGAATCCTACATTGTGCAAGCAGAAACAGGGCCCCGAAGTCCTCTGTGGACCACCAGTATCAGGAGGGCAAATGGCAGGTATCCACGTGTGTTTGGAGAGAATGAACCTCTTCATGACAACAAAAGGAGCAAGTGAACCAACAGCTCGCTCGACTCTCAGCAAGTCT
This sequence comes from Serilophus lunatus, assembly GCA_013399895.1. NCBI lineage: Eukaryota > Metazoa > Chordata > Aves > Passeriformes > Eurylaimidae > Serilophus > Serilophus lunatus. The sequence goes on from VXBA01000202.1 coordinate 1,242,113, forward strand.
CAAGGTAGGAGAAACCCTGCTTGCCCACCAAGGTAGGCATGTAACACAGGACTCAGTAACCCTGGCAAAATTCCTCGGATTAAAGGCCTCTGTTTTGCAAAAGCCTCTGCACGTGAGAAGCCTTCCTGAGCTCAGTGATACAACTCACGTGAGTATGTGGTATAGACACAAGTGTTTGCCAAGCTGCCATCCAGCTGACAAGACACAAAGTCCAAAGCATAGATTAGCTGACACTTGAGATGGCTTTGTTTCCTGCTCTGTATCAGCAGCCACTGCAAAAATATAAGCAGACACTCCTCTTTTCTGTTTTCCAGTTTGCTTCTAAGATTTATATCCACAATAGGAAGGCTCTTGCTTGCTGCACACAACAGTCATCCTAATGAGAACCATGTTTTACAGCTCCATGTCAGCTTCCTGACATGCCTCAAAGCATTTCATTCACTACAGCCAACATCTGAGCATCCTAAGAGTCCTATGGAACTAACATTGATTTCTATGTGAATGCATACGGATTCATACTGATCTCTTTGAAGAACTGGTACCTCTCTCTGTAAAAAAAAGCAGTTCTGAAATGGCAGCTTTGCATGGGAGAAGTTAAGGATGGAGGGAAAAACAGTTGCTCTCACAAAAAAACCCAAATCAAACAAAAAACCCAGCAGCCTGGAGCCTTCCATGAATCAGAGCTGACAGACTGCCTTTGATTAATAACCTCTGCATCAATACTGAAACTTTTGTAATACCCAAATATGTTGCATTAAAAATGCCAATATCCAATTGGATTGATCTGGTTATTTGTACTACAAGAGACACTGAGTTTCAGTAAGAAGAATAGGGATATGACTGACTGTGTGGCTAAATAGGAAAACTTAGAAAAACATTAGAAAACTTAGAAAAAACAGTTATTTCACATTCCACTCACCACAAAACACTGTCCCTTCAAATAATTCCATAAAATTATGAAGTACATCTGAAAAACTGGGACACTGAAAGAGTAGAAACACACTAAATTCAATAATTTATTAATTAGAAATAATTTCTTCCTTTACAAACTGGTAGAATCGAAAGGTCCTATTTTATAATGATAAAGCATTACTCAGTTCTAAGGATCCTGTGCTCTTTGCTGAAATTTATGCTGAATGCATTTCCCTTTTTGCTGAAATGTTGCTGTCCTCAGAGAGCAGAGCAGCAGCCATGAAGCACTCCCAGCCTGACTTCAGATTTAAGTACTTTACCTAGGCCTGTATCAGGTCTTCTGCACCAGAACGACCTGCCTCTATCCTTGAGGATTATTCAGCTGCCCTAGTGTACCTCGCTGTTACTGGGCTCCCAGCCCCAGGGTAACATGATGCTAAAGCTGGAACTTGAGCTTGGTTTGGTTAGAAGGAGGCCAATGGAGATCCTGCCTCTGTGTGATGTGATCCCAGGCTACCTTCAGTGAGTACCTCAGAACCTTCATGGTGTGCAATATTTCTTGGACCCAATAAATTATTTCTACAAAATGTAGCTGATTGTCTGCCATAACCAAGTGACTCCAGGAGCTGTAGCCATCCTAAGAACATGCACGTACCCAGAAAACGCTCAAATACCCAGATCCTCAAACCAAACCACAGACAACTGCTGACATGCAGCTTTGGTGCTGGCAGCCTAGAGGGTGCTTTTTCAGTCCCTGCTCAACTCCCAGTTGTATTTGCTGGTACAATTATAACTGAGCAGAGATGAGGACCCAGGCCTTGGTGTGCTGGGACCAGCCAGCACAGCCTCACAGTCAGATATGGGCGTGTTGTGCCCTTTCTTATTGTTGCTTTCTTCCACTAGCCACAACACAGCCACCCCACTCTGACAGCATCTGTGGGCCATGTCTCACAATGCTGGCAATAATTCTCTTGCCAGGCTGTGAAAACTCAACTCTAATTAGTGTTTTCTGGAGAAACTTCCTCCTTGGCACCCTAGAAAAGATGCTGCAGGAGGCAGATATGCAAGCACAAGGCGATGGGGCAGAGAGGATGGTGCTTGAAAATCCTCCACGAGTCTCCTGGGCCAGGCGTTATCTCCTATTTCCTTTGAGAGCCCACAAGAGACGGCCTTCCCAAAGCAACCTCTGAGGTGGCCTGTTCAGCTTTTGTCTCCCTCAGCAAAAAAGTTTCTGCCCCAGCGGCTCTGAACAAGGCTTCCATTAACTCCGTCCCCGTGAGGGCGACACGTGGGACAAAAAGCCCAACACTGCGTCCCGGCCCTCAGACAAGCCTGGAAACAAACGTTGCAGGAATTTGTCAGAATAAAATCACCCGCTCGGTGTCACTGCATAAATTTACCTACCTCAGCGCCTATTCAGGGCCCTTCCAAAGGGGCAATATTAACAGAGAGAGATCGGACACCATCTCTATAGCAACACCAACCCGGAAAAGTTATGACTTCCCCAGCAAAGGGAATCCCTGTTTTCGGTGCAGCGCCAAGTCTAGGGGTTAGTCCTGATTTTAAAAACAACTCCCTTCTGACTTACTTTTGTTCCATGTGATGAAAATTATTGAAGGAATAAGAGCGCAGCAACCTGAGTGGAAGGAGGGCGATCAGAGGATGCCCAGCACAGAAGATGCAGCAGGGTGAGGGCATACAGTGCGTGCAACAGATGACTCTGTCAGCAACATAAATCACCAGCCCGCTGCTGTCGGGAGCTTGCAGGAAGGGAGAGCTTTTCTGGTGCTTTAGACTCACAGCAAATGCGAACTTGATCCTGTAGAGGATATTAAAGCCAATCTCACCAAAGGTCCTTAGACTCTAAATCACGAGGGTAGATCTGCTGTATGTGGGGTAGAAATGAATGAGAATTTAGTTATGCCCCAGACTGGATGAGCACAATGCCCCGTTTTGTGCATACAGAGATGTGAGCCTGGGAGCAGTGGCTGGGTGACTAATGGGAACAAGCATGAGAAGCAGTGTCATTTGGGGAAACAAGCGCACGGAGGGTCACCCTTCCAGAGCTAGCAGCAACTCCATCTACATGCTTTTTATGCTGGTGGCATGATCCAACCCTTAGCCTCTGGTAATGCTTTCAGATGCTTTGGAAAGTATTCCATATGCATGGAAGGTTGGGTCTCAGGTGATGAATTTCTAAATTTAATATGCAAGAAGCAGTTTTGGAAGACAGGTGATCCTGCAGCATTGCAGAGACTCTCACTTCATGAATCTTGACAATTTACGACATTGATCTGCATTAAAACCAAATGAGAAAGCTTGAAATAGCCCCATAATTATGCTGCAGAGAAGCCTTAGATGACCTTCCATTAACACCTGCTCTGCACTGCTAAATGCTGAGCATCAATTCACATCAAGATGAAAACTGGGCTTGTAGTGTGATGTAGTGTAGATGTGACAGAGTGGTCAGAACTCCATGGCTACCCTGACTGCAGATTTGTCTTCCTGCACACCAATATCCTAGTGAAAGGATCCTGAATAATGGGAAAGGCTCAAGAAGTTCTGCTAGTGGGTGCTTTGGATGGACATCTGGAGGAAAGACTCTAAAGTGCAGAGCTGCACTGTGGCTATATATATTACTTTCTCTCACTGAAGTAAAGACTTCTAGATCTGGAACTATCATAACTTACTTGGGGCTAATCTGCCTGTCTAAACTCCAGCTGCAAAGCAAACTTGTCCAGCTGAAATACCACTAGAAAGATTAATGCCTAGCAAATCCTGAGAAGGCAGAAGCAAAGTTGGTTCAGATAAGTAAGGGGAAATCTACTTCTATGACACATTTTTACAGTTTTATTTCAAGCATGTCTGTATTAACAATAATGTGTACTGTGGAATGGCTTCAACAAGTAGAAGAGATAAATTGCAATATATTCACACTTGATGGTTTTACCAGGAACATCATGCAGAGTGCCTTCTCTTCTCTTTAGTTCCTTTCTCTCACAGACACAAGATCTCTGCTTGCTCCTCTACTCTTCCTAGGTTCATGGACTTTCCCAATTCCATAGCACTGGGCCCAGTATCAGCAACCTTATTGCTCAGGCCTTTGGGATTTTCAAGGAGAGAGAGTGGAACAGATAGGAAAACACAGCAATGGAAAACCCCACTGCATGGCTCATAAGACGTCTTATCGATGGCCAATACACAAGCACAGTCCATAACAGAAAACAGCACTCTCCAGATAGCTGCCAAAAGCTTTTAGAGACCAATATGGTCATAAGAAATGCTCCCTTCTCGGTCTCTGTTTATGCCCTGTCAGATTTACTGGATAACCTTCTCTGAAAAGTGGTTCTCTCAGTCCCAATGATAAGAAATATTTAGAGGCTGATGCTGCATGTGATAAACAGCACAACCCATGACAGCAGTAAACCAGACCCTTCTCCTCAGCTGTGTCCACAGTTTCTCCTTGTAAAGCTCTTTATGTCATTAAGTGGCCCCACTGGGAACAGCAGAAAGCACAACTGGGAACATTAATGAAGATCTACAGCATTACAAGAAAAAGCTCAATGAATCAATGCCTCGTGCCTTATTCCCATGGCTGTGACCTGTCCCCATTAGTAACAGGAGAGGGTCTGAAATGGGAGAGCCCTCCCCTTCTCCTCTTTCTCCCCTGAGAGGTCTGTAGCGCTCACCACTGATAGATGCTTGCAGGCAACAGAGGTGACTCTGGCTGACTTGCTGCCCTCATGCATCCCTTATGTCAGTCCTCACACCCAAGTGGTGCAGATTCCAGCAGCTGAGACCAGCACTGGCTCTGTCACACATCTCTTCTGTCAACTGGAGGCAGCTGTGTTCACTGCAAAAGAAAACACCCACCTTCTCCTGTAACAAAAATGAGGACAAGGTCTCAAAACTGCAAACAGCAGAAAATATGAGACAAAAAGGGAAGATTAGGAGATTTTTAGGCTGCTTTAGGAAAACCCTCAAAGCATGCACAAGACATTGGCTTGCTCAGATGAGAAGCAGCTCTTATGTTCCTGAAATGAAGATCTGAGGCACATGTTCAAAGTGTATTATAGGAATCCAGGTGCATGTCCAGGGGATTAGGAAAGGATTTTAGACATGCCCGTATTCACTGCCAGCTGAGTTCATACTCTGATCAAATAGCTCAAGCAGCAGGAAGGACTGGGTGACAGAAGGGGTCATAGGGATGAAGCTTCGTGACCATTGCAAAGTGATTGAGACAGACCCACATCGGACACAACCATGAGCGGCTGTACTCTGTGAATGCCATCAGCATCTCTTGTCCAGGTCCCCTGTCCTGCTGTATAGCCCTGGGGAATGAGAAGTGCTTGAGAGATTCCTACACCCATGAGGACAGTCTGTAAGAACAGACCTACGCTTTCCTGCTCTGGGTCAAACCATAAGATCACATGGGTTTCCATCTGCAGGAATGAAGATTGGTGAAAACCTTCCAAACTTAATCATATTCTGCTGATGTTTCCTGTACATCCTTGGCAAATAAACCTGCAACACTCAATTGCTCAATTATATTAAATTTCTTACTTAGGGTCCTTCAGCCAAGAAGGAGATATATGCATGTACCTATCCATGGCACAAAAGTAGCTCCAAGTCTGTCTGCAGGGAGTTTTTCTGCTACACAGACCCCAGTTTTCCCTTGCCGTTCTTAGTACCTCTATCATATTTTTTCTTGAGAGTAGCAGCAAATGAAATGAAATGAGTTTCCATTTCTTTGCAAGGTATTTTTTTTTGTAGAGGCAAGAGTCCCCTCTTCAGCAATGGTAATATGAGAGCTCAGTGTTCACGCAGGACAACACTGAGGGCACACAGCAGTAATGAGTCTCATACTGAGGGTAGATCAAAGGGTCTCTGGACCTTTAGTGCTTCCTAGCAGGCTTGGCAGAATCTTTATGGCACACTCAACACAGGTCTGGGACACTGATAATGATGCTCACACTGGTACCAGTCAATCCCATCCACCTTCCCGAGACACTGCAATCTTGCAGAAAGGATTACCAGCAAGAGTTGTCTTTCAAAGGAAGAAACAAATATTATGGATTTGTCTGAACTCTTTGTGAATATCTTAGGAAGTCACAGTCTTCCCTTCCTAGGCCTGCTTTGCAAAATAAAAAAAAAGGAGGAGTTGGGTTATGAGGTTGTCTTGTGAGCTTGCTTACCCCTCCCACTTAGGTAACAATTTAGCTTAACCCTTCCCCACCTTGCCTTTCCTTAGGCACAAACCACAGCTCCTACTCTCTGGAAACCCTTCTCCACCTCACCAGCCCATTGGTGCCTCTTCTTTCTTCAGGTTTCTCCTCTTGACCCTCAAGGGTGATCAGCATCACAGAGTCAGTCTTGATTATGGTCAGGATGTATTCCTGCCACTTGACCCGGTGTTACTGGCACAGTGGTCATGTCTATTCCTTGCAAGAGAGCTTTCCCTGGGTCACCTCTTGGTGACTTGCATGGCCAGTATCAGGGAGCTGAAGTTGAGGACTGCCTAGTGCCTCACAAATGTTTATCCAAGTGAGTGTGATGGGCTAGTTCTGACCTTGTCACCAGGCAATTTAACCTCAGGGATTTAAAATTTTAGAGAATGTCAGCCAGACAATAACTTCTCAGATTGGAAAATCCCAGAACAGGACAGTACAAAGAAACTCCCTTCAGCAGACAGCAACCCACAGTCCAAAAAGGCCACAAATCTACCTAGAAAGAGAGGACACAGAAAGGGCTTAATCTGTTTTGGCCTCTTTTCTGGAAAGCACAATGAAAGAGCATGTTAGCAACAGCTCACACCAAAATCTGCCTTTCACAGCACTACAGTGACCAGTGGTGTTAGCAGTGGTCCTTCTGCTACTTCATAAACACCTCCAGAGCAAAGTGCAATGTGGTGTCCTGGAGCCCAGTTCCAGCTCATGCTGCCTCATTATCTTCTCAGCCTTGTTTAGTCTTTGTGTCTAATGTAGATGGTAAACTCTCAGGAGCAGTGACCATGACTCATTTCACTGAGTGCCAGACAACTGCTGGAGCTCTGTTAATGATGAGACAACTCCCATGGGCCCATTGTCTTAAGTGGCAGTTTTGGCTGAGTGAAGACTTCTGGGATTTGCCCAATAATAAGTCAGTAATTCAGGATGCACTTAAAGACACATTCAATGTGCCTTTGCAGCAACATCCTTGGGAAGTAGGCATTTGTACTCCAGAGCACAACTGTGAGGAAGTCTAATATTAATTAGGAAGAAAACTCAAGGGCTCTGAATAAGCCCTTCTAACAAAAGATCTTTTATTGAATAACTGTAGAGGAGTGCAATGCCAAAGTTTTCATGCCAAAGTAACAATAAACGAACTGCAATTAATGCCTTTAAGGCCAGTCTGTAAATTCAATCTTAGCTTAAACAAGACAAGGAGCTTCTAAAAGCATCTTTTAAAAACAGTAAGAGGAAAAAAAGAATGAATATAAAAAATAAAATACACAGGTTGATTCAACCTGTTTCAGCTGATAAATGACGTGGTACTTGTTCTGTGCCAAAGTGACACTTGACCTCTATATATCTTCTTAATGAAGTCGGTAGAGAAAGACACCCAGTGAGCCTTTGTAACACTGCAAGCAAGTTGCAAGCTGGGCTTCACTAATGGGAGCTGTCACTTGGTTTTTTCCAGGTCACAAACTAAGAAGAGCAATTAAATCAAATTGGAAGCTATACAGATTGGAGCAAGCCTCAATAGACCAGGTACCTAAATCATTAAAGACATAGTTCTTTTCCATGATAAATTGTTGAGGAGAGTGAAACATGCTGCTGGTCATTAATCTAGGCTAATCAGCTTGAAAGCTAGGTTGTTTTATTTAGTAATTAACTGGTTATTTGAAAAAATTGATACACGGCCTATAGAGCTGCCATCCAGCAGATAATAATGCAGAGCAGTGGGGAATCTCTTGAGGGCAATTCATGCCTTTTCAATTATAGCCATTGGCAAACTCTGAAAAATGGCTCTAGGTTTGTATTGACTTGTAGTAAAGAAACACACTCCAAGCAGCATAGCAGGCATCTTGTGCATGCTGATAATTGCTCTGGCCTGCCCTTATATAGACTATGCTAGAGCAAACCAAACATTTTTGAGGAGTCCTTCTTCCAATCCCTTGGTTTTAGACTTAGTGTTTGTCAGACCCTTCTAGTGGATTCGGGGAGAAAAAAAGTTGCTGTGTGTCAATGGCCAGCTCTGCAATAAAGGGGGTCCGAGCCTACTCTTTTATGGGTAGGGGCAGCATGTCTGCACACCAATGCACAGTAACCAGTCTGGACTCCTTCAGAAGTGCCCCACGGGGTCGCCAGTTGGCTGAGACCAAAGGCAATCTAATCAAAGAAGATGAAGCCTAATGGCTGAGGAACCTGCAGAGAAGGGATATCAGTCAATCAATCCTTGCTGTCCCACCTGTTTATTGACGGACAGAATACACAGAACTATCTGTCTTTGTGCTGCAGTGAGAAAGTATCCTTGGAAGAATGCACTACATGGATGGTGTGGCTCCTCTGAGAGGAACCAGCCAGTCCCACCTGCCATGTCAGTAGAAAGGCCAGTGTCTCCCAGACACAACTATGACTAACTTTTTTCACAATCAGCCCTTCCAATCATTTTGGAATCAAGGTTTTAGGGTTAACTAACAATTTTGCTCTAGCCATGGATGTATAAGCAGCTTTCATTTGGTGACACCAATAATTGCTTCCAGGTGTCCACAAAAAGCCACTCAAATGCAGGGATCGTATAGGCAAACCATGTGTCCCCAGAATGTTTTCTGTTCTTTGCTAAGTACAGAGGACAAAAGAGTGGTTAAAATTCTGCTAGTAAAAAGTCTGGACATAGAAGAAAATCTCCATTAAGTTATATTGAATACATAGACAACAGCCCTGGCTCAGAAATCTCCTAACCACGAGTTGCTGGCAGATCACAGTGGAGTATCATGCACACTTGTCCTATTTTTCACCCCATCCTAGGCATGTGCTGCTGGCAAAAGTTGGAGACAGGATACTGGTCTACCTGGTCCAGTGGTCCGATGCAGTATGACTGCTCTTTTGTGAGGTACATTATCTCTCTAAGATTCAGAGGAAAAGAAATGTATGGCTGATGCAGCAGCAATAAAGATCCAGGCTGGAGGGAAGGGCAGTACCCTTGACAGGTGGGTAAGCATCTGTGCAGATGGATGGGCTTGTTGCTTAGTCACTGTATCTAACCAACTGTACTTCAAAAAATATTTTCTGTTTTGAGAGCTTTTGATGGAGATTTTGGAGACAAGAGGAGAAAAGAAAGAGCCTACTCAATGGGGCAGGAAGCAGCATCCACTGTGCAGAAGCAGTATTGACCATACACACAAAGCTTGCAAATACAGACCATATAGGGTTATTAAACCAGTAACATCCCACAGAGCAAGCAAAGCAAGTTCCAACCAGCTTAAAAAAGCATCCGCTAATGAAAAACTTTACAAGGAAAGCAGATCACATCAAGGCCACACAGAAGCCTCAGATCCTTTAAGCTGTGCTTTGAAGACCAGCAGTGACAGACTGACAGATAAAGGCAAGGTCACAGGCCATCAAGACCCCCTCCAATACACCGTGCAGCTGAATTGGAAAAAAGAAGAAAAATCATTGTTGCTATTTGACTAAACATTATAAACTAAAAATAGCTGAATATCTCTGATTAGGAGAATTCCAAGGGCTTACAATCCTTGCCACTTGGGGTCCAATTTTTCTCTCTTTTATTATGGGCATTAGGTCTTGGACAATACCATGGATACAGAGGGCATATGTTAAGTTAGTCTAAGCCGGCACCATGTGAACCTTTGCACCCTGTAGGTTACTTTGCCGAATATTTTTGTCTCCCTATGAGCTGTAAAGGTAGCAGCTTTTCTGGCAGCAGCCAGCGCAGTTCCCATTAACGCATGTTTCACAAGTATAATTTTCAACAGTATTAATAATTGTCCTCATAAAAGTCCATGAGAGGAACTTAATGGACTAGACTGTTTTATTTCCATGAAATTCCTACTCTTTTAAAAGCTCTCCATGCCTGGATTGAATATTTTCTACTTTCAGACCTTGACCAACTGTTTCCGGGCGTAAACTTTCCCACTCCAAGAGTGCTAATGCCAAATGAAAAGCAAAGCGATCTAAAGTTCTATCATACCCTGCAAGTTGTGTTGAAAAAGTCAAAGATGAAAGGGATGCACCTGCTAGTTACCCTCAGATGACCAGGGTGGGACTTTGGGGAATCATTAGCTCTAAGCAAGGATTTTTTGACTGCACCAAAGACCTCATCAGCCTTTGGGAACACTCGCTGCAAGGTCTATCCCAGGCAACCAGCCTGATATGGCCACACATGTGAAACCATGATCCACTTCCAGACCAGAACCTTGGGCCTGGGGTGAGGCAGTGGAGGAGCAGCAAGCATCATTGCTGTGATGTATTTGCATATTTGTCTCATTCAGCCACTCTCAGTTTTCATCAGCAAAGCAGGTCACCATCTCTGCAGGCACAGAATACTCTGAGCATTGAAATGCAACATCACAAAAGCTGAAGCTGGGAGAGTCTGCTTAGAAATACAGCTGCAATACCTGTGCTTAAGCTAATAGGGAACAGAATAACTAACCTCTAAGTTCAACATCCAGTCATAATTAACACAAACCAAATCCAACTCAAGACAACTCTTAATTACTCAGATAAAAGGCAGAATGAGATCTCAGGGCTGGAAACTACAGCACAAACCTAGTCAAAGTAGGATGGTAATGTTTATCAATGATTGTAATAAACTCAGAAAACTTACCTGGTGACAAGATCTGTTACAGAGGGTTGTTGCATCAGGCCTTGACATTTCTTTATTGCAAGCCTCTTTTAGCCTAACATGGCTTAGAACTTGGTGCAGATGATCCATTCTGGTCTTACCACCTATAAATACCAAGCAGTAGCAATTGAAGCACTTGTAACAAACTACTTACAAGCAGGTAATGGGTTTTTATTTGCTACCTAATGTCTGTAAATTTCCCAAGACAATTTATTAAAAGAAAATAGGGAAGAAATCTCAGATGTAGAAATAATTTTGTTTATTAAGTATTTATCTTGCACTGGAAAATGACCTTGTAAAGACAAAAAATCAAACAAGAAAAAGTACAAAAGCTATGTCTAGCTCAAATATTTCATGGCCAAGGTTTGCTGAACTCTTATTTCCAGTGTCAATGGAAAAAAATAACAGGAAAAACTAGAGTTGAGTCAGAGGACCTCCACCCAAGCAATATCAAGCAACCTTGAGAATCCAAGATTAATTTTGACAGAAAGACACCAAGTAATCATTGGTATGCATTATAGTTCAGAATCTCTCTCTTTTTGACCAAGCAAACGCTCAACTCAGGTGTACTCTTAGACCTAACAGGTTTGTTTTCAGCTTATTATAAATGAAACCAGTATGTGTTATCTTAAAAATGTTTACTTGAGAAGTTATACTGCTACAAGCTGGTTAACCCTGTTGTCTTCATTATCACATAAAGGCCCCAGTTTTGCATGTGAGTGCTTGACTGGGACAGTCTTTTCTGAGTTAATACTGCCCTCGTTCCTCATTAGGGTAATTACAAACAAACTTCACAGCACTGTCCCAGTGTTGGTCGAGCAAAATGTAACAGGAATGGGGGGACCTGGGGGACCTGAAAACTGTAATACTGGCAAAATTGAAAAGAAAAGGACATACATAAACTCTAGGGAATTTGTGCCATAGTTCTCCCAAAAGGTTTTTGACACAGACTTTGCACACCCCATCAGTCCTCTATCATCTAACATGATGTGATTTCAAGGGGATCCTTTTGTCTCTTGACTATAAATTAAGCTTTACATACAGGGAAGCTATTTCCAGAAGGACTTGAAAACAGAGGATTTCAGACAGAGCATACTTCACGAGGCAGCTCCAGAGAAAAGGGTATACGAAATTTCTGGTTTTAGAATTCTAACAAGCAAAAAAGCCACTCTTGTATTTCTCATCAGCCACGTGGGTTTGCACAATTAAAACACAATAGTTTCTTCTAGGGCTTTGTTGATTCCGGAATAGCCCTCTGTGAGTGTTCAGTCTGGCATACCATGCCCATTCTCTTCTCTCTGCAGGTCTGTCTGCCCAAGGCAGTTCCTCTCCTCCATGCAAACTTGGTTCTCCTTGTTGGAAAGGAGCTGTGGTTTTACTTAACTGAGTTTGAGCAGTGTTTCAGATAGTGTTTAAGATCAGGTCTTGGTAAACTCCAGGAAATACTTAGTTCAGATCACACTGAAGCGTTTCTTTGGCAAGTATCTCCTTAAAGCAGAAAGCAATGTTCACATTTGCATTTATTCTAAAATTATCAGGCCCAATGAACCTGATAAATTCTGGGAAAACTCTCCTACCATACATCTTAGAGGTGCATGAATGAACATCTTTCAGAGGTAAAAGGTCTTATTAAGTGATTTCTAGGTTTTATCAAGGAATTATTTTCATCCTAAAATTAACTGTGTAGGTAAAAACTAGTGCAGGCTAAGATGAATGCTTACTATACATTATGAACATGGCTTAATGCACATTTCCAGGTTCTCTGAGGTGGAGTTGATGGAGGCTACTTAAAGACTGCTTATTTCTTCTCCATTATAAATTTCCAATTATCAGTGGCTGAAAAAACAATTGCTAACATGTAACTGTTCATGACAAAATTTCCTCTTTTGGTCGGCTGATTCCAGAGGATTTCTTTGCTGCTGTTGAATACAGAGTGAAAATGCTGAGAATCTCTGGAGCTTCTTTCCTTAGGAACTACACTTTATTAGAAATCTTGTTCTTAAATATTTTCTTAACTAAAAATTGGCCTTTTTTGAGCTAAGATACCGTTTTGGATTATTTTGAAGAATATATTTCAGGGCAATAGTTTCTGAAGGAGCAGAGCTCATGAACTGACACTAGTCCATGCAGGTACTCCCAGGTTATCATAGACATGTAGGAACTTTCCAAGGTTGCCACACACCAAACCTATTAAATAAATAAATTACTATTTTAAATAGCAATATAAATGTCCTCAACTTTTTTTTGTACAGAACCCAGTTGTCCATCTCTACAGGAGTGGTAATTTGTTACCATGCAGTAAATCCTACTCCAAAACCTTAGCAGAAAGGTCTGCTGCCTGCTGTATTTGGCCTGATGAGCACTTGCTGGGAGGGAAGCTGGAAGATGCTGCCTAACACAGAGTCTAACTTGCTTATCAGAAGGCTGCTGTTTTTCTGCCCACAGGAACTCACTGCTGTCTTTATTAAAGCACCAGGCTGTCCTTTCCCCTTCAGCTTCCTTCATCTGAACAGCCCACAAGCTCTGTCTGAGTCTTTCTGGGAACAGCTTCCTTCAGAAGGGAAACCTGAATCTGCAAGTTAATTGTAAGCCTCATTTGTAGCATAAAGGATACATGGATTTACATCATCTAATAGCAAAAGTCACATGAGCTGAGCTTATTGTATAAAAAAATGAGCTTAGAACATGTGAAAAACTCAGACACCGGAACTGGGTAGTGGTTGGGAAATCAGCTTCTGCTGTGCACAGCTTTGGCTGGCTTAGCCAGAACAGCATCCACTTCTGTCACTCACATTTGCAGATGGACACAAAAATACTGCAGCTTTATGGAATGGGTGGGCTCATCTCTTTCATAGGGCTCATGGCTGCTAATGTTTTTGTTCACTTCACAGCCATGGCTGAAAAAAAAAAAAAAGTGCTTGCTTCAGCAAAAGCAAGCAACAGGTCTGACTTCTCCCTCCTGGCTAGGATTTCAGTCAAGGCCAGCACAGTGGAGACCTTGTTCTCCCCTGGAAGTTCAAGACAGTTCTGTCTAGGGGAAATAGGGGCTGCACCAGCTGCTTTCTGGTAAAAGGAATCTTATGGACGATAGGTGAATCATCCCCAAAAGCAGTCACTTGACATCAGCCACAAAAGCTTCCAGCCTCATGATCAATGAGTCCCTCTGCACTAATATAGGAAGAATTACGATGGCATTTTCCCAAAGTGTGCAGCTTCACTTCTCCCTTTTTGCTGGGAATACAATTACAATCTCATCTCCCTCTTCCTTCAGCTCTGAGTTACCCAAGACGGGTCTGCAACACGGCAAAATGGGAACAGTAGATCACAGGACTTGTTCCATCTCAGCACCTGGTAGTGAAATCCGTGCTGGCCTCTTTCTTTTCTATGACTTTCAACTTTGTTTTAGCATAGGACTGCATTAATCTCAAAGGCAAAGCTGTTGTGTTTTGTTTTTTTTTCCCCCTGAGACACAAAGGAAAAGGAAGGAACAGTAGTTCAACACAAAAAGGTGATAAATAGCATGTGCTGTAGCTATTTGTCCATTGAGAATACAAAAAGCTGTGGATCAACTTTTAATATTTCTCTGGAGGAGACAGGTCCTTCAAGCTGGTGTGCAGCAGTCTAGAGCAGCAAGGTCCAGCTGCCAGTACATGCCCTCTTTCTTGCAGGTTCACCTCTGATCAGTGTTTGGAATAGTGTTTTGTATGTAGTATTTTAACTGCAGATGTGCAGCTAGACATTTTTCAAACAGATTCATTGTGATTTAGCTTCTTTACCATTATAGCTTGCAAACTGGTCTAAATAAAGATGCCAAGCACTTCATATGCAAAACAAACTGTAGGTGAAAGTGAAGATGTGAAGCAAAGGAAGGCAGATATGCTGTAGTCTTCATCCATAACCAAGATATGAACTAAATAACAAAGCTGTAGAAAACAAGGAAGAAAGGTAGCAGGGAACAAAGTCGTGGTGAATAACCCGATTCTTCTGAGGTATGTCCCCACTGAACTGCACACAGCTGAATCGCTTCAGTCTAAACCAGAGGGATGACTCACATTAGCAAACAAGCGAACCAGAGATGTCAGCAAAGCAGAAGGGATTGAAGCTATGGATGCTGGAACACAAATGACCATGGACAGTAGTCATGGGGAGGATTTATTTTGGAGAGGACAAAGAAAAGGCCAGAACCAGCGCTCTGCTCAGGTAACAGGATGCATGTGATGGAATTTTTTTCAGCTGCATTTTGGCTCTTTACTGTTTTGTCTCTTCTAACATGCTGTCATGGAGAAGAAAGAACTGACAGCAGACTTGCCACACAGCATTTCCTTTTCAGTGGGATTAATGTTAATTGTACCAATAATTCACAGTGATTTTTTTTTATTTGTCAAGTATTATTCTTCACTTTCAGACTCCTGAAGCCTAGTCTGGGCTCCTCCACATAGACCTGCAACATAAGGAGGGTGGTACAGATTGTTTTCAAAAAAAGAAAAGACCTCCTTCAACAGCAGCCATGCTGTCACCCTCCAGTGTTTTCAGGAAGAGAATGGCTTGTTTCAATATCCGTTTGGAGTAACCATGGCAGAGACAGATGTTTGGTTTCAGAGAGCAGGCAGGAAGTTTATATTGTCAGAGCAAACACTTGGGACTCCAGAGCACAACATCCCTTCTTATTTACCAAGTGTGTTATGCCAGAATCGGAGGGGAAGATGCACTTCATGGTAACAAAAGAGGACAATGACTTTATCCTGCAATTGTCAACAGTGTTACAGTGCTGAAGACTTTAATTCAATATTTGCCAAGCAGTAAAATGAGCAATGCCTGTCAGTTTGTTGACCTAGATGCATCAGTTACTAGAAAAACTATATTGAGCGGACAGCAGTTCAGTTACCATTGCTGGGGACCAAATTCCAGCCACAGAACCGAGTGCTATTGAGTTGCATTCAGAATAACAAAAAACTGTTGAAGTCTTCTGATACTTTCACTAGAATACAACAAACAAGCATCCTTATGCTGAGACACTTTGAAACAAAGTGTAACAACAGTTTTGTCAGAGCCAGGTACTACAACTCTTGCAGACTGAAATTCCACGGAGCACTTAAAATGCTGTAAACATCTTCCTGGAAAAGCTGAAAACCTAAAAAAGAAGTTACTCTGGCCTTAGTGGAGAATGTTCACTCTGGCTTCATGTTCTGCTGATGTTCTGCAAAGATTAGGCTACAGCGAATGTTGGCGTGATGGTATATTTGTACCAAACCATAATTCTGTTCAGTTACCTGACCCAGCACAGACAGGAAGGTTTCAGCTGGAAAACCCTGTTGGGAAGGCTGATGGACCTGAGAAAAATCCTGCTTTTGCCACACACTCAGGCATATATAAGGAATATTCGTACTCCAGTTGCACACAGTCCTGGACAAGTAGCACAGACCGGAGACTGACAGCAGTGAAAATGTCTCTCCCTTGCACTCAGTCTGACACCTCTGACTGCAGAATCACTGTATCAATGATCTACAGCTGCAATCTGTATATAGGAAAGGCATAAGACAGTAGAATGGTCTTGTGCTATATCATGGGACAGAGCAAACAGAACTGACACACTTCTGCAGAGAAAAGCATGCAACAACACTGAATTCCAGCAAAGATCAAGCAGGGTCTCGTCTGTTTTCTGCAGGCACTGTTTCAGGCTTCAGAGGGGATGGCAACACTTAGGCTTTAGCTAAAGAGCTGACAGTCCTTCCTACCCAATTGCACTGAACATGCAATATTAAGCCTACAGGTAAAATCTGTCAGAATCAGGACAGGATCAGCATTCATGAGAATCCCTCTTTGCCTACATCACAATGAGACAATTTTGCAAAAGCTTCACTAGTGAAATCTGATATATGGGGGAAAGCTGACAAAATACTTTTCCCCATCTTGCCTGAAGAGCCTCTCTTCACAGAGCACCCCCTGTCACTCACTGGCCTGTAACTGTTCTGCATTGATCACATGCTGCAACTGCTTCTGACTGCATGGACTCTACACACTGGGTGTTTACTGACCAGCAAGCACACCAAAACTGGCATAACAAATAACCGGTTTATTAAAGGCAGAGTCCCACAAGTTGGCTTCAACCTATGCTTTTCTAAGACAATGCACATATGTCACAGAGATTCCTCTCCAGCTTATGCAAGCTCTCAGAAAGGCTTTTCATTAAGTTTTAAAAGAGGCTTTGGATGCTAAGATACCATTCTGCTTTCTTAAGTCATGTCACAAGACTTCTGGTTTGGCCACACAGTTGCTTTTCAGAAATGGAGATTCTGTGCTTCTGCTTGGGACAAGTGGCAAAACCACTGCAATCTTTTTTATAAAGAATGGAGGGAAAAAAAAAGGATCAGGAACTGAGTTCAGTTACTCTGGGAACCCAGCTTTTATGTACTGTTTACCAAAAGGATGAGCGGGGGAAAGGGGTGAGGGGCAAATGTGTGCATTAGGTCTCACCTGCTGATTCTCAGGAGTCATGAATATTCTCATAATCCCCATCTATTGGCCCAACAGGCTACAGGCCTTTTCATCACGGACCTTGATTTCATTGAGGATCTGGGAGTTGCTCTAAGCTTCAGCAAGTGATATAAGATTCCCTAGTTTCCACATGAAAGCAGCCCCTTGCCACGAACCACTCTCCAATGCTTCTTCTCTGTTACTCATCTACTAATGGCATTTGTCTTTCAGACTAGATTAGATAAACTCCATTTTGGGCTATGCAGAGATCAGTCAGGAAGTCACAATTTCTGAGGCAGTCAGCATGGTTTTTTTTCCTTGCTTAGGTATGCAGGCATAATCTATATGATGAGATACAAGTATATTTATAAAGTATAGTGATACATGCTCATAGCTAAAATCAAGACAGCAGAAATGAAAAGAGACATAAGCAGTAGCAGCAATTTTACCATAAACTTTCAAGCCAGACTATTTTAAGCATCTGATCTGACCTTCAGCACCTCACAGGCCTGAGAATGTCACCTGGTGTGGGCATAATTTTCATGCCCATAGGGCAGAGGAGGATGGAGAAGGAGTCTGTGATAGCAGGGAAAGCTAACAGGGTGTGCAAAAACGTGCAATAAAGCAGTGTCCAGGAATAAACCTTCACCAGATAGGTTATGGAAGTCCAGTCAGCCATAGGTTTTGTGGAATTCCAATTTTCAGGCACCAGGCAATGCAAAATTATTTTCTCTGAAAAGGGAAGTGTTATTTCTTCCATTTGAAGGGATGGACCATGCCTAAACTGACAGGAGGGGAAAAAAAGGACTTTTTAAAAGGGAAGCTCTTATTTTCCTTATAGCTATAAAATTCAGTGGCGATGAATCTTGAGTCATGAAAAAAATAGCTTAAAAAAATTCTTTCTTGCAAAAAGATCTAATCAATCAGAGCTTTCAGATAAAAGTCCAGATAAAAACTAATCTTCTGACCCCTGCTGAGAGCAGAGGTATTACATAACAAAACCAAAAAGGATATCATTGCCTTCCTGGTTGTTGTTGGATTTTAAAATTTTTTCATTACTTATATTTATTTTAGAAGGGCCTTATACAGTTAATATTTCAGCTTCTCTTGCTTGTGAGACAGTAGGCAAAGCCTCACACGAAGCTATACATCAGCAGCACTGGAATCTTGTGAAAGTATGAAACGTTTCAGCAAGAAATAAATGAAGTGGGTCAGGGAAGCTATTCCTTTTGGATGAAGCATTTAGTCTATAATTAGTCCTAAATTACAAAATAGTTCACACGTGCAAATAGTTTTCAGATTATATTGGTTTGAGATTACAACTGTTAGATGAACTCACCATCCACCTGAGATATACAGACATAATACAGAGGAATCACAACTGAAATATGAGCAGAGTTTGTTTTGGGGATGCCCTGAATCTGTGCAGGATGTGGAAGTTTGCTTTTCAAGCTCACTATTACTTATTCCATAACATGCCATTATTATTATGTAGACAAGTGCATGTAGAAAATGTTGATGTTCATAGGCATTGATGTGACATAATATCCTGTATGTCTGCACATTCATGGTACAGTCTACCAACATAACTAGTATCTACATGTTTTAAGACAAACTAGGGTATGACCATCCTCATTCATGCCTTTTATGCCTGTGTCTTTCATGCCAACTCTGAGGCCTGACGTTCTTGCAGATTTGTCCTAACACCTGCTATGGCTAGTGGAAGCCCTCAGTAAAGGATACACGCAACACAAAGTGTGGGCTCAGATGACAGACAAGCCTCTCACTAGGTTTCTACTGGGCTAAGGAGATTGAGACTGTTGAACTGAACACTTCAGATACTGCAAATACTGCAAACTTACTATGTACAATTATGACTTGGAGTGAGTAGTATTTTTGCAGGGGCAGGGGTTGAACTTCAAGGATTTTTGTGCGTCCCTTCCTACTCAGGATATTCGTTATATGTTTGAGACCTTAGGAATCCATTGCTTGGGTACTATGAAAGACTCTCTAAATGTCATGGCATTGACAGTGCAGAGAGCAAATTTAGGGCAGTGCAGGACAGCTCTAGGAGTACTCCCACCTCACGTTTTGATACCAGTCACATTCCTCTATAAAAGTATCTTCAAGGATGTACAGCTCAGGCAGCTCTGGTGTGAAAGGTCTCATTGCTCTTGAGGTTCAATCCTGGCATGCAGGAAATCATTGCTCTTTTTACCACCAAACACATGATCCAAGATCAATCCCTAAACAAACAAACATGACTCTCTTCAAAAAGTGCTGTGCTAATTTCAGAGATCAGTCTGAAATACTCCTTTGCAAGCCATGGTTGTTTAGTGTATGCTGTACTCAGCTTCTGCCTTGGCCTCAACTTCTTTCCAACTAAAACACGTAACACTGGACTGTTCAAAGGTCATTCTTTGTTTGCTTCTCGTCTGCTCTTAAGACAGATGTTTCAAGGCATGACAGAGGATATAAACACGTGCACACTGGGAGAAAAAAAGGTGTCCAGGTGTTTAAGCAAAGTGAAATGTGAAAGAATTTCAATTCACTGCTCTCTCCTTTAATCTGGCAATTCCAAGGGACCAAGCGTGTCACGACTTGTACCCAGAACATTTTCCGCTCGGGTGAGCTCAGACAAGGTCTGCATTAACTCCCCAACCTGCAAGAAAATTATTTGAAACAAAAGGTTCAGATATGTCCTTTTCCCTCCAACAAGCCAGGAAACAAATGGTACAGGAACAAGGTCAGAAAGGAATCATCCGCCTACCATACCACTGAATTCATTTACCTACCTCAGAGCCCATTCAAGGAAAGGGGTGGGATGGGGAACAAGGGATGATATAAAGCAGAATGAAGCTCTGGGGTCGCTCGCTACATTACAAGATTTGACAGGCCTTTGCCAGCCTTCAGCTTCTTTGTGTCTTTCACATAATAGAGAAACACAAACTGAGCAGTCTGAGATCTGGGGGTTGCGCTATTACATGGAACAAACTCTTTGCAAATGCTAATAGTATTGTAGCATCCTGTCAGGCAGCAACACAAAAAAGGATGTTGATTTTCACATGAACCAGAACAGACACATTGTCAGGAAGGGTGCAATGAATGTTCCATCTCTAAACATCAAAAGCCACAGGCAATTGGCTTGTGGACATGAAGTAAAACACTGCTTCAGATGTTCCTAAATATAGGTAGCACACTGTTACCTTAATACTTATGTCACAAGTCTGGCAAAGAGGGCAGTTGCTTGAAATGGAAGTAAAAATGGTCTTCAGTTAGGATTTCTGTAGTTAAAAAAATACCTAGATCAAAAGAGGGTCTTGTTGTGCAATTTGCTCTTTTCTAGCAGTCTGGAAGAGATGATCCTTTATGAAACATGAAGCAGATTCAGTCAAAGGTAGAGTCTGTGTCATTTCTGGATGGTAATGTTGATAGTAATAGAGCACAAAAGTGCTTGTCCTTTGCAGTTCTAAGGATGTGGAAGCTGTCAGTCCTGTTCAGTGGTGCTCACCCAGCTCCTTCCTGAAAAGGCTCTCTAAAATGTTAAAGATGATATAACAATTAAGCTACCTCTATTCCAAAACTTGTTATAAAATAACCTTTTAATTAAAACTCCACGTCTTCCTCCACATTAGCTATAATGGTATATATACCTATCTAGGTATATACTCCCCTGTAACAGTTTAAGGCAAGGTGTTAGCAAATACACCACTCTGATTAACCTTCAAGAAGTTCATTGTCCTTTGGGAGAAAAACTTGAACAAAGCTCATCCTACCAAGGACAGTTCAGAAAGCCATTTTAAAGTTACAATGCAAAATCACTACTGCTCTGGAGTCCTCTTAGAGCTTACAGACTTCCAAGAGAAACAAATAAACAGTCTTCTATCGGTGTTCTGCAACACATACACAAAAGTATTTGTAGCTATGCCCAGTAAATAGCTTTTCAGCAGAAATGGCTGGAATTGCCTCTAAAACAGCACCTAAAGCCAAACCCAAGAAACTTCAGTCAACTTCAGAAATGTTTCTAGTACAGTTCATGAGGTTACACAAGCCATTGCTGAAGTACTTTGAGCACTGTTTCCTGAATCACTAGTAGTCAAAACTAAAATCATGTCTCTGATTTTTAGCACTTCTTACAGCACAACAGCCTGGATAATTTCACCCTCTGACGTGCTGAAGCACTGAGGTGATGGCAGATGCAAGCAAGATTTGTGTACACAGAAATATGCATGTGGTGTTCCATTCCAGCACTACAGCATAAACAATCATTGCAATCTCTGTATCCTTTCAGCTTCTTCCTTTTCTTTCTGTATAGTATTTTATACTGCAAAATTCTTGACTACAGTATTCTGTGAAAGGCCCATGACTACAGCCATACAAAACATGCAGCACTTAAAATTACAGCTTTAGGAGTTACCTGACTGTGTAGGACCTATCCTGCAAGGGTTTTGCAATGCACTTTATTTATCTTAATGAATAAAAAATAGCACATGATTGATTATGGTCTGTAAAGCTTACTGCAAGGGAAGATGCATTACTGAACTAATTACAAAATAGAACAGGATCCAAGAGCTCTAAACTGACATTAAAAAAAAAGTTCCTTGGACATGGTAAGTCACTAAGATGGCAAGTTTTTTGAGATAGTCATATATGTTAAATGTATCCTTGATGGTGAAATAGAGCATATCAGTATGTTTGAATTAACTAAGAACTACATGTATCTTTTCACTCTCTAACTTTACACTTGCTATTTACACTTTTAAACATTTCCAAGATTTTCATTTCTCTTATTGTCTGGTCTCTCTTATTCAGAAAGAATAATGCTTGACATTTGAAAAGACACCATTTGTATCTTTTTCATGAAGAAGCATCAGAAAACCCCTTGGCCATTATTATTTAAACATTGGCTCATAAACTTTTCATTACATTAAAAACAAATATCTTAGCATATGTAGAGGACAGTAATGAACATGCTTTGGAAATAAAATATCCATTTATCTAATAACAATATTTGCATTTGCTCATTCTCCTCCCTAATCTCAAGAAGATACAGAAATTACAATTAGCCATTGCTCCTTACAATAAATTGCTTTATGCAGAATCTGAAGATAGCATATGTAATAACAGAAAAATATCTCGAACTTTTGCAGAACAGCTTAGAATAACACACTTCATTACCATATGAATTTTAGAGACGGTTAAAATAATTGTTGTTTTCTATCTCAAAGTTTTTAATATTCAGCACATCCTTTTTATGCTGCTTATATAATTCCATTTAATCATCTAGTAAGATATTTCTTGCAAGGAGCAATTTCGAAGTGGCCAACTACTAGCACTTAAGCCCATTTTTACTATTAAGTTAAGCACAACTTGCCACAAGGCCTCCTTCCTGTAACCTTAACATAAAACCCTATAAAGACAGCATAAATTACCTGTTGCTTATTTAGCAAGATGATTTTGAGTTAAATTAACCATGAAAGCAAGTAAATGTAGAGTTACAATCCTTCACTAACATGCCCATGTCTACAATTCAAGCTTTGTGGAGCTAATCTGCAGTACCTTCAATATCACAGTTTCCACTGAATGTTTTTTTCAATTGATTTAGTAAAATCCTTCTTCTTCTAGAACAAAAAAAAGAAAGCAGGAAAAGATATAGTCCCAAATTCATGGGTCAGTAAGATGACTGTTCTTTAACTTTCAAACCCATTGCCCCCAGTCATCGTGTTTATTTTCAATGCACCTGAAACTAACACTCCATAACAGTCTTCATCGAGACACTGGATATTAGTACATTATCTAAACTTCCAGAGAGAGAAACCTTCAATGTAATGATTTTGCATGTGATATCTTTGTCTAAAAGTATTACATAAATAGTACATTATATAATAAAAGATAACACTTGGTACAGTGACCACTAACTTCATGCTGACACAGAACTTCCAAATCAGACATTTTGCTATCACTAGCAGTGTAATTGTTCACAATTTAACAAATGAGAAAACAAAGGTCGAAGTGAATTCTCAATTAGGTGCAATAGCACCATGTTTAAACCCCACATTTTATTATTCCTTCAGTTATATTTTTATTCAATAAATACCTAGTTTTCATGGAATACATCATGCTAAGTCTTAGATGAGCATTACAGAGAAGTCAGAACTGAAATGACAGGAACATCACACTAAAAGAGATGAACATTGGGCCACTTGATGAGACATTTTGCAACATTTACATTACACAGAAGTTTCAAAGAGTGATCTCTAGGTAAAAGTTCTTTTTTTGTTGTTTGTTTTGCTTTTTTTACAAAGTACAGACTTATTTAATTTGCTATACACTAAGGTGTCTGCCTCCAAAATTGTGCAAACTTACATTTCTGAAGTTATCTTCAGAGAATGATGATGACACATGCCAAATTTTTTCATATTTGTGTTCTCAAACACTCATTTCCAGGAATTAATTTTAAACATAAAATCCCAAAATATTCTGTTAGATCACCCTGAAATATTTAACATTTCAACATCATTTTATGAATAGCTCTATGTTAGCTTTTTGTCCATGTATCTGAGTATTTTGCACCCAAATATTTGGGGAACACCTTACCCAACTTTGTATTGTTTCCTCAGAGTAAAACAAAACAGTATGTATTGGAAAACATTCAGATTCCTCTCTTTTCATTTTCACACATCAAAATCAATCACCTTTTCAAAAGGGAAAAATAAATCTAGACCAGTTTTTCAATGCACATAATCAGATAACTGCAAAACAAAGTGTTTCAGGACTAACACCTTCTTCCACATAAGTATTCAGAATTTATCCAGGTCATGTGAGGCAAAGTGTGGGCAGAAAAATATGGTGGTTATTAACCACCAGGCACCTATGTTAGAGAGCTTATATCATGCTTAAATTTGTCAGAAGTGACATTTCTATGGCAAAACTGAAAGGCAGTGGAAAAAAGACTCCTTACTAATTTTACTATTCCTGAATGATAGACATCAAGTGGGTGTGGAAGGACCTTGTGCATAACATTCTTATAGAAGTAACTTTGGTCTTAGTGTAGTTATTAGAAAAAATGAAATCAATGAGATTTTTCTTTTTTTTTTTTTTTTAGTTAGGAAGTCAGAAATGTTGGAATCGTGTATTCTATCTTTCTATATTTCACAAGGACTCCATCAGGTTACTCTGTACCTATGGTGAAGGGAGGAGTTAACAAGGAAGTCTGGGCCTGTGGATTTCCAGAAATGAAATGTAATCGTCTGTGATTGAAAAGTAACAACATATATTAGGAAAGAATGGGTAAAAGGAGCAGCTGTTGACATTATTTCCTGAGCCTAAACCTTTTAAGATGTCACTGAACAGCAGTCTGTACTTTCACTTGAAAACACTAGAATTGTTTGGATGACATCTCTTCATAGTTTAGGAGTTTAACAAAATCCACAACTTCCTCTCAAGATCTCAATACCATGCTTTTAAACCTGCACCACAGTGATCAGCAAATGCTTCACACAGAGCATAATAAATACAAATGGTGTTACTTAGAAGGGCGTTTTAATGTACATACAAATACTAAAATGTTATGTCAAACTCCCAGGATCATTTGCAGGCAAGAAAATGACAACAGATAAAATCATTTTATGAATTTGATCCAGCTCTACCATACAAGACAGATACCAAAAATAAAAACTTTTTTCCTTTTCAGGAAAAAAAAACCACCTTAAATGTACAACTTCAACGAGCTCCCAAGCTATCTCACTGATACACAAGTCAGATTCTTCTGTGCATGTAGCTTCAAAAATTAAACAAGCAGGTGGATTTTAACTGAACTTCTCAATTCCACAAGACATTATTTTCTTTCATCTCCAACATTTCAGGATGCTCCCCAAAAGACAGGAAAGAGAATGGGACACTAAAGCCATTTCAATTCAGTCTTTATGCAAGGTATCCTGGAGAAGGCTGCATTCTTGTGTAAAGTTGCTGTTGAAACAGAAAGGCGATTATTTTAAAATATTTACAAATGCAGGATAGCACTTGGGCTTAAGGTTTTGAGAATTAAGACAGAAGAAATTTGGAAATTCCCTGCAGTGAATAGTTTTGCTGACAACATACATCTTTCTCAAAGTCTGTATGAAAACATGCATTTAAAAGAGATGGATAATAATTTTATATAGAAGAATGAGAAAATTGTAGCAATCTTTTTATGATTTAAACATGATTACCTGCTTGAACAATCTATTTTTCTTGATGGAGGGCTTCAATGAAGGCTTCAAGTTTCTCCTGGATTTCCCGAACTTTTTCTAGAGGAATTAGAAAGTTCATGGTACAAATATTTATTCCTATTAAGTACATGGAGACAGGTAGAAAAAGAAGAAAAAAAACAACACACAAAACCAAACCTGCAAACTTGAGCAAAAACTGCTGCTGTCATCAGTATTACCCTACTACAAAACCCAATTTAGTTTCTTAATTACAAAGATTTAAAACATTATTCTATTTTAGAAAAAATGAAACCCTGTCCTGTTTGAAGAACTCCTACAAACATATTTTCTGATTATCATGCTAATTTAATAATTCAAAAATTTATTGAATGAATCTAATACTAGAAATGTTGTATTTCAAAAAACTGAATTTCTATCAGAGTTTATACAGCACAGCTATTCTAAACCTGTTTCAAGCAGAGTTCCTTGCTTTCAAATAATGCCCACTAATCCTTTTCTTCTTCAACCAAATATCCTTGCTCTTCACAGCAAGTGTAACAAACACACCTAATCATTCTAAATGGAGTTGAAAGCTAGTGTCCTTTCACCAGGAAGAATTTCAGGGAACCAACATCAGTATTCAAGACATCTCCTCAAAAGGGCATGCACAATGTTAAGAATGTTTAAAACTTGCACTTTATTGACTTGCATTTCAGTAGTAACCAGATGGAAGTGTACAGAATCTCATTTTATATAAAAACTAACGCTAGGAGTTTATTTCTCTGCAGAAACACAACTTGACCACAACTACAAATAGTTACTAAGAATGAAAAGGTAACACTGATAGGGAAAAATCCAGGGGTTTAGGCATTTTTCCACTCTTTTCTCAATTCCATACAACACTTGTCATCATATAACCTATTTGATTTATTAAATTGCTTATGAAGCAAGATTTAGAACATAGTTGGAATCCAAATCCTGTGAGATTTCCTGCTTCTCTCTCACCACATCCTCATTTGAAGCTCCTTCTGTGTGTGATTATGGCCATGAAAAGCACACACTTCAGAAATACGAAGGAACAGGAGGAGAGCAGTAGGGCAGACAAAAATAAGTTAGATGAGCATAAACACAGACAAATATTTTATTTCCAAGCTAAAAATACTATTGGATTAAAGCCGTATGTTCCCTTGTATGAGACACAGGATTGGAGCTTTGTTAAAAAAAACTTTTATTAATGTTTTCTTTAGCAATTCCATATGTTATAAGCTTGATTTGAGCTGAAGTAACAGCAAAACAGAAAGAAAAATAAAACAATCAGCTATAAATGGGATACATAAGCATGAGGAAAAAATTGACCTCCAAAGAGAACATGCTAATGTAGCTACAGCAACTGAAAGTTTAATCAAACAAAATGACAACCCCACAAACAGACATAAAATCCACTCTAGAGTCATAATAATAACAGCTAGTAAAAAAATCCCTGTAGTCCTGTTCCAATAGAAGAATTTTAGTTAGCATTTTAAATAAAATATGGAAAATAGCCTGCATGAGGATGAAGAAAACTCAAACTTCTATCTTTATCTTGCAATTCTTAGGTGATGAAGGGCAAGCCACTGAGACTTTCAACACTTCAGTGTGTCCTTCCCCATTGTGCTACAAACATGGGAGTAAAGTGAAGTTGAATCACACTCTAGGCACTAAATAAAACACCAAAGAACCTTCTTGAATTTCAGCTGTGGTTTTTTGTTTTGTTAAGTACTTTGACATTAAATGAAGAAATGAAGATTACAGTCAATGTGAGGGCAAAAGCTGTACCTTGAAAGTTAAGAAACAGCAGTGGCTGATTTTTACTAGGTTAAGAAAAAATAAATTCTGATTTAGCTCAGCAGAATCTTTGAAAGCTGTCAACAAAAAGAAAGGTAGTCTCGTGATCGTTTTTTCTAAGCACACTCAAAGTGTTTCAAATAAATGAAAAAAATGAAAATGAAAAAATGAAGAAAAAAAAACATGCATTGTTTGCATATCAGTATACACTTGTCATGTAATGAAAATGTTGTTTCTGTTGCATCTATTTAAGCAACAACATAGCTTGCTTCCAATACTGTTGCTCTGTGAAGGTTTGCAAAATCAGCCTTTGAAATCATGTCCTGTTATTTTGGACAGAATTAACATTTTTGTTGACCACACCTGGCTGGACGGGGCTTGGAGTATCCTGTCTAGTGGAATGTGTCCCTGATCAAGGCATGGGGGTTGGAAGGAGATGTTCCTTGTTGTTCCTCCCAACCTAAACTCCAATGATTCTGGTTTTGGAAGTCACTCATCCTGGACCTCATTTTCCAAAATGAACAGGAGTTGCCAGTGATAACTGGAGATTAGATCAGATCTCACAACACAGATGATCTTTTCATGTCGTGCTTTCAGTAGCTTTCTGTGGTGCTTTTTTCCCCCCGGTTGCTACTTGCTTTCCCAAGTGTGTTCTTTGTATTGATCAAGCCATTAGACCCAGTGAAAGCAAGCAGATTTAGCAGTATTAAATGCAAATATTTTCCTTCCTTAACCTCTTGCTAATGAAATATTCCAGTCCTGAAAATTAACAGCATCAGCAAAACCCTGCAATTATTATTTCACCCTTAAAAAAAAAGTTTGTGCCAACAAATCTATTTTAATTTTCTGATTAGGGCATATTAAAATAACAGGATAGCAAATACATATTCAACCAGAATATACTGAATCAGCTGTGTTTGCTCAGAGAACAGACATACTAAAATTGACTCCATATTACGAGCACTTTATTAGTTTTTATACTTGGACTGAATTGAAATGATTACTTAACTGTAGTAATTATGAGGTCTTGAGGTAATTTAATACTTTGAAATAACATGCTGGCTATTCTTAAAAAAGAACAGTTACAATGACTGCCAAATAGCTGCAATTATTCATCCCATGCCCTGTATTTTTAGCGTCAGAAAAGCCTTTTGCAGCAGCAGACCCAAGCCAACCTACAACACTTTCCCACAAACCCATTCTGTAGCACAGAGCAGCAGTCTGCTGGATTGGTTTACTTTTTAAATAGGCTAATGGCAGTTATGCATTTACACAACACTAATCTTAATAAACTACTAAAAATGAGTGCTTGGACAAAACTTTTCTAATGACTGCAAGTGCAGGGTCTGCAATTCTGGGATAACTACCTACAGTTTTACCAGCACTGTGTGACACTGAATGTGGGACAACAATTAATTCTTTCAATTCATGAGTCGGGTATTATCTTTAAGGAAGTTCTCACCTCTGTGAAATGCACAAGCTCTGTACCCACATTTGCAGGGTTTTGACTGACACCTGAATCAAAATATTAGTGATTTACACTGGTAAATTACAGTACATTCTGTTTATAGGAAGCTTTATCGATAAAACCCAGAAAATCACTTGGGTTTCAGATAAGAATACTTATTGCAGGAGTAAATTAAAGGATAGACAAAAAGTGACCTGTTGCTCTTGCCAGGTTTTGTGATACTGTGTTTTTCTATGTACAAGTAAGCCACAGATTAAAAACATTCAGCTTGCTAGGAAATTATTTTGTAACAGGTTGAACTACCCTAGCACTGCTATACATTGCTCCTGTGTCACAGAAGTACTGCGACACTGTTGAAGTACTACATTCTTATTACAAGGTACTGCAGGAGTTCAAATGTATCATTTACACTGGATTCTAGAAAGATGATGTGCACTTCGGTAGTTCTAATCCAGATCTAAAGTTATAGATATGCAATTCTTTAAATCAATGAAGAATAACTGTAACTAACCTCTTGTTTTCATCTTAGAACAGTAAAATTCACAGGCCTAGGGGCCATGAATGGCCATTCTACTTCCCATTTACCCCGTGTTTACCTAAAAGATAAGCTGGTTCATACATCAACTCATTATGCCTCTTGATCTGGTCATGAATATTCCCATAATCCTCTCTCCATATCCCATAAAACTTCACTGGCAGAATGAGGAAATTCTTTATTCAGATGTCTTGAGATTCTCATTCATGTTCAGTCTCTCCTGATCTCCATATGAAATGTTATTGCTCCCCACTCATTTTCTTTTCATTAATCCTGTGATCTTAAATCTAAAAGGCTCAAAACCAGACTAATCGATCTGTAACGAGGCTCTGGATACACTGTGAACACAGAAAGATGCAGGCATGGATAAAGTTTGCTTTTCCTAGTATCATAAGCTGGTCAGAAGGGGAATCTCTGAAATATTCAGTCTTAGAAGGAGCATTTGTTTTCTGGTTGCTGCCTTACATACCTGAGCTTATCTACTACTGAACAGCACTAAAGTGAAACAGCTGAAGTAAGTTATTGAGTGAATCTCCTGAGGTAAGGCCAAATAATCCCAAAATAACATTAAAAACAAAAGCTAAGTACATTACTGATTTATTTCAAACATGCTCAAAGTGGCAAAAGAAAGTTTTCTGAGTATTTTCCAAATGCATTAATTGGTTTAACAAAAAATGTGGCCTTTGCCCACAAAACTCGTCTTGCTTATGGTTCTGAAGATAAATTAAATTTGAGACATTCAAAGACATATTAGAAACACCAGCTTTAGTCCAGAATTTTAAAATGTTCATGTCTGTCTGTGCCAGAACAGGGAGAAAGCTACACAAGTACTTTGGGCAAACTGAAAAATTTTCTGTTCCCCTTTACAAATTTGCCCATATGACATCAAATTTCAGTTCCAACATGAAAAAAAATTGCAAAATCTTTCTGGACAGAGAAACATCTTTTTTTGTACCTTGATGAAATCCACAGCACGAAACAACCACAAAAAATAAATGTTAATACCTTATTATAAATTCTCCTGCTCTACATTGAAGTGATCTCTACATTCACCAAATGTTTACATGACTTCGATATTCGAAAGCTCATGCTTGTTACTCCTTTGGCTGTGGATTGTGTGTGCTTAGACTTTAGTTCCCCCTTTCCTTTTTTTTTTTTTTTTTTAATCTTCCTTCCTTTCTTAATCCCTTCCTTGCCTATAAACATTCTCACTGCTTGCTGTGCTACTTCTGTGTTATGGTTAATTAACCATAGAGGCAGAAATGTTGAATTTACTGCTGTGAATGCATCATCTTTCCTCTAGTAAAAAGGAAAGACCAGTCACTCAGAATTCATCAGAATGCCTAGAAACACACCATTAAAAACTAGAACTATTGATCCCAAGTTTTCTACTGAAAGGTGTTTTTTTGCTGAGGGCTACCTAAGGCATAAACCCCATAGTTGTAATCAACCCCTACAAACAGTCAGACGGACAAGGTGGGGGGAATCATCTCTTATTCCTTGATTTTCCAGGGGCCATGGGAAAGGTTTACTTCTTGTGGAAATAGTATGAGGCAGCATGCTCACAGCCACTCCAAATAATGCCCCAGAAAGCAGACCTTCCACTCACAGTTACAAGACCTGCATCAACATGCTTATTCATGTCTCATGCAAACACTACCATAATTCACTGATCATTACAAGGTCATGTCCTGCTGAATTTTAGAAAATCCTTTGAAACTACCCATCACATTTTTTGCCAGTTTCCTCTTGTTCACATAACATATTTTCCTCTGGATAAGACCAAGAGGAAAGCTAAAGTTTCAAGATGGTGGGGGGGGGGAGATAAAAAAAGGGCAAAACCACCCAAGCTGCCCTTAAAGAGACAGAGCATCATTTGTCAGCTGCAACGACAGATTTATAAGTAGAGGGCCCCCTCTGTTCCTTTAAGGCTGCAAAACAGATGGGAAGTGAATGGACAGTCAAAGGGTCAAGAAAACACATGGGAGGTGCTGCTTGTCTGCTGTATGTATGTTCCCAGCATAAGAAAGAGGTCAAGATTGTAACTGCATGGCCTGGTGCTGGAAAAGCCTTTTCTTTAAGCTGTTACAAAGACAAACGCTGTTCCTCATCCTGCTGTCAAACTGCTATAAATATTGTGTGTCAAGAGAGTTTCAGCAGCTAAAAGTTTTTTTTTTTAAAAAAGGCTGGCTAGGAGGATGAATCATGTGAATGATTCTTAAACAATTAGCTCATTAGTGTAATAAAAGCACTGCAGAACCCTGAAAAGTTTAAATGGAATTTATAATAGTTCATGTAGTAAATCCATGAATCATTAAGAATTTTTTAATTTAAGCCTTTAAAATGCAAGCTTGCAAAAAAGAGCTAGTATGCTTTTTAGGTACCACTAGTAACAGTGAATGAAGATGTTAACTGACACTACATGGTAGTAGCTTTCCTTTGTTGCAAAATGTTTCTTCTGTGCCACAATCTATCATGAAATTTGAATTCGCATCCAGGTTAATTCAGTTCTTTCTAAAAGTTCTGACTTCAGTTTAATTGAGTTCTTTCTATAAATGTTGACCTCAAAGTAGACTCACTGGAATGGGATAATTATGACATAAAAATGTTGCAAATACATTTATAAATCAGGCCTCTCCTCTATGACATAGAAAGCCATCCAGTGTTACAGTCACCAGACTCACAACTATTTTACTTGCCTCAAATCCCTTTGCCATACTGAGAGAAAAGTTATTTTAATTTGCACATCTAGAATACCTGTACTCCAGTTATCAGCTGCAGAAAAGACAGTGAGGACAAGGTCATGCTCTGACTATGCAACAGGTGAGATGCTTTAATTATCAACTAGACAAAGATAATATTTCAGTGTCCTCTCAAATATTTATTCTAAACCCTAGAACAAGACAAGGTGCAAAATGAATTATTTTAATGTCACTATTAAAATCTCCAAGGCCAACATTAATTTCATGGATATGAGTTCAACAACTGCCTGCTGGTGACCTGGTTGAAAATCTCCTTTTGCATGGCCTTAACAGGAAAAAACATTAAGGAGCCTGTTTATTATAAAGCTGTATTTTCCCTTTCCCTGTTGTAGGTAAATCCACCTTCAAAACTGGAACATTCACCTTCAGATTGTATATGTAGCCTGCTGTAGAAACATAATAAAATTAAGAAATCATTTTAGACAGAAAAAAAACCCCAGTCACAGCTGCCATCACTGAAGTCACTTTGGTTGCAAGTATTAATATCATATTAATTATTAATCCCTGCATAGAATGCCTGAGGAAAGCTGCCAGTAAAAGAACAGCATTACCTTTATTTCAGACTAAAGATAATCCGGCAGCAGCAGAAGAGAGCTTGCCCGAAAACACTTCAGCGAAAAAGGTATTGAGCACTGGAATGTTATTTCAGCATTACTAATAATGATTTTTAGCACCAGAAATGGGACTTGTGTATTGTGCTGATTAAACTTTAGATCACTAACCAACATCTTGGTCCATAGGTGCTCCAGATTCACAAATGAGGCCTCTGGAGATTTAACAAAACGGGTTTGGCCCCACGTTTCCCCAACACCCACAGTGGAACAGAAGCTGCCTGTGTTTCTTTGAGCCGTCCCCAGGGCTCCTCAGGCTGGCAAAGACAAAATCCTTCTGTCTCTGACAGAGTGTTTGAGAACTGAGATATGGGGCTGAAGCAAAAACTGTTAACTATGTAGACTACTGACTTTATGCAAGAGATGTTTCTACGGGCTATTAAATATCAGTCTCACTTGTCTACTAAAAGGAAACCAAATATTACCAAACCATGATATGAGGTCATGACAAATATACATTTCTAATTGTCATTAAGGTCAGCTTAATGTGCCAATGATCATTACTCTGTATTAAGTTTCAAGTTTATGAAAGTTACAATGTCTGCAATGGCAAGATAGGAGTTGGGCACCTTTCAGTCCTCTGTTTTTGAATTAAAACTGTTCTAATAACTCAATCTTTCAACAGACTTTAGCTGTGCTGCTTACTGAAGCAGCTTAGTAGCAGAATGACAAGACAACCTTATATAAAACAGACTCGTATCTTGAATCAGACTTACAGATAAAGAAAGATTGAATTTCAAAATCTAAACTATTGAGCTAGAATGAATCGGAACATGATGATACTCATTATTTTGGGTGGTAATAGTGAAAAGTATAAGGACAAGCCAGAAATATTACCCAATGATTCATCCAGTGATACTAAAGAGATTCTTTCTTATGCAAAAAGGACATACACAGCTACAAAAGTAAATCACTTATGTAAAGGCTACTGTAACCTTAACGCTATAAAAATGTGAAGAGACTTTAAAATAAGAAATAACATATATATACTATTTCTCCACCCAAAAGAAAGCATACTCAGTAGTTAGCTAGATAATAAAATATGTTATCAGGACTATTTATGCAAAAGTCTCTCTAGATTATGGCTGAAAATGAAATGGTTATGGGATTAATTTTTAGATCATAATAATAAATTACTCTTTGATAGTCAAAAACTTAAGTCATCATACCCTGAAGAAAAGCAGATGGATTTATTATTTTTCCTTAGTTTGTTATCATTCCTAGTTGAAAATACTTCCTTCCCTTTTGTTTTGATATAGACTTCAAAATTAGAAGTGGAGTCCACTACAACATTAGCAATGTGCAACATACATGACACTGACTTCTCCATACTAGTATAAAACAAATGCATACATTGGTCCCTTTAAAAGCCTGTATTTATAAGAATAGTATATCTCTCCATAAGTACTTACTTAAATTTTGATTAATAAGCATCCTCATAAGCAACCAGTACTAAAGCAAAAATAGCATCCAATTAATGTTTTCATTAAGGAAATTTTAGGATAAAAACACAATCAGCAGTCAACATCAGAATGACCCTCAAGTACAAGAGACATGGGCCTAGGGTAAGATTAACAGGCATTAAATATGTCATTCTTCATGTAGCAGTTTATCACTATTTTTCAATGTCAATTTTAAGTGATAGGCTTCGTTTAGTCAGTGACAAATGTGCTGAACTTTGCAAGGATCCATTTTAGGACCTGGACATCAGTGCTTAACTCTTCATCAATAACTAAGAAATCACAGCAGACAGGCTTTGGTCATCTGGGATTCTTAAGTTAAGTAAACCATCACTCCATCACAGGAGGTTTGCAAGTGATGTATGTTCTCCCTTGAGGATTACTTCCCTCTCTGAGAAGATGCAGCTTTCTAAAGCACTTTCTGCCATGACACAAAGCAGGAACCACCTTATCTGCACTTTGACACAGACTGTCCTACACATTCTTCTGGTTTTAATTCATTAGTTTCATGCAGCTGCCCCAAAAACCAAGACAAAAAAAAAGAGAACTTGAATATTTAACCAGTGTCTTTCACATCAAAGCACACTTGCTTAATTTCTTAAATAATCTACAGGGAATTAAAAACATGATAATCATGCAAAACCAATTAATTTGTGTTCTACCAGCAAGTTACCAAATCTACTGTGACATACTGTGACTTGCTTATGTTCAAAGATAGGGGAAATTGAAGACAACTGCACAGGCTGATTCCAAGCACACTGCCCCTCAACTTCCTGCGTCATGGAGCACCAGGACCTCTAAAGAGCTAAAAGGGAGCACAGGAGTCATGTTGCCACCAGCACACTGGTGACACCAGCACAAGCTTCAAGTTGTTAGACATAGACTATGTGACTGACTGAGATTTGGGCAGAAATGAATGTGTTCTAAATGACAACCAGCCTCTGATAAGATACAGGGCTATATTGATGTCCTCAGGGAAGCTGCTGGCAGGGGACTGCAAATATAGCAGCTCCCCTCCACATGGTGAGCAGAAGTTGGAGATCTGTTCAGTGATTCCCAGAGAGAAATGGCTGCTCTGCTTCTGTCTGGTTAGAAGGCTACAAAATCGCCTGGCACAACGTTCTGCCAGCTCATGGTAAGATGAGAACTGAGTGCTCCTCACTGCTACTACCAGATGAAAGGAGCTAAGACTGTTGCCACTTCTGGAATTGTCCCACAGCTATGAAGAAAATAAATTTTTAATTAAGTAGCTTCTAAAAGTCCAATATTTAGGCACTGTGCAAGAAATGAGAGCACAAAATAACACTAATACTTCAGATTCTAACAAAATTACTATTCCATTCGAATTTCCTAGGATGCTTTCCTCTTTCCCATGTCTGTCTTTGAGCAGTAGGGGTGACATCTGGGCAGTACATTCAAATACCTTAAAAATGATACCTTTTTTTGGTGTCTTGTAAATACCAAAACCCACATTGTTTCAGAAAACGTACCTTAAGGACTGATTTAAGAACTACTAACCATGGCCCTGTGAGCTGTTTTGTCTGCCTCTAGAGTTTCTGAGGGAAAATTACCTGAGATGTGCTTACCTGAGAGATCTTTCCCCTTACAGCTGAGCTTTGCCCCTATGAAATGCTGTGACCTTTCAAAAAAAAGTTAAGGCTCATAACAGAAGAACAAATGAAAGCAAAGGCTTTAGAGAGCCAAGTCAAAGCATAATTTTAAGGAGCACATGTAATCAACAATGTCATGTAGGACAGAGGTCAAATCTAAGAACTATTGACAGGCATCTCAAGGAACGGAAATTTAATTAGGGTACAGTAATGACCACAATATATGATTACTTTCATACAAGATTTTTGTTTTGCAGTGAAGACCAATGAAAGAAAAAAAAATGAAACCATGGAGCAAGTAATTATATTCAAAGCACTCTTCATAGACTTTACCCCCAACTTGCATAAATGCATATCAAAAAAGGAGATTCACTTGGATTTAAATCAGTTTGTTATATACAACAGACAAAACAGAACCCACTCAGCTTAGCCAAATACATCACAGGAATTTCAGATCCTGAGTCAGCAACTTGTATATTGAAGTACCAACCTTAGCTAACATTAGCCTTCTAACTTCATTAAAATGGCAAGTTTATTATATTCCTATATGACATTAAGTCACTCATACTCCAAGTTGGCAAATGGTTTATATTCAACACGAGAAAAAGTAAATTAAGAATCTAATGCTGTGACTTCAAAGCAATGACTTCAGATATAAAACATGAAAGTATATTACTGTAACTCTGCTTTTTTTAGTTTTTGTATCTCTTAGTCTTTACAAGAAAATAATTAAGTTCTGCAAACTGTTCTATTTCATAGCTTACAAACATATGATAGAATTGAAACAAATGGCCCTAAGCTGTCCTTTCTACATGTGAGGGCTTCCTCCTCAAATGTTTCCAAAAGCTTTTGTGCAGAACAAAGCCTCAGCTAGCCCACAACACCTGCACAGGTGTCAATGTTACCGACAAACAAACTTGGAGGCTGATCCGTTCACATTCGTACCCAGCAATTTCAGCATCAAGTTTCCACGGGTATTCTCCAATGACCCTCCTATGCACATGGTTTTGCCTATAATTTGGTTAAGTTCTGGGCTTGCTTTCCCAACTTGTGAGGACAGAGGGTACTGGATGAATAGCATTCTGATCTAGGAAGAATGCTTTGTATGTACTATGTTATCTTTATCCTGTGCACGTAAAGGATGCCTTTGCAACGTGCAGTTTTTCTGTTTAAAAACAATAAAGGATAAGAAGTAAATGAAGATAGGACATATATTTCTTTGGGGTCTGTGAGATTTCAACTCTAGTGAGTTGAAAAGGTCCTGCTGACTGCCTGAAGAGCTAGGATTCACCTGAAGTATTCAACATCTATGTGCACCATCTAGCATGTTTTAAATGCTACTGCAATATGGATAGATGTAGCTTAGCTTTGGGATAAGACACTGGAAGATCCATTTCCTTTTTGAAATGACAAGCACTCAGTTCCTAATAGTTTTTTAGTAACAAAACTTACTAAACTAATACTTCCCGTGCAGTTGCTAATGAGAAATATGTAGCTGAGGAAAAAAATGACCATTCTTTACAATCTTCATTAATTACATATCATAAAAACAAACAAAAAACCCCCAGAGAGCAATAAATATGAGGAACAAGGATAGGTGAGTGCATCTTCCTCCCAGAGGAAAAGGCTTAGCATCTAAGAAACCAGTGCCCACTGCCTAAGCCATGCTCATGAATGGAAAAGCACCGGAGGTGGGAGGCCTGACAGCAGCTCAGCCCCAGGCTCAGCTCCCAAACCTCCTCTACAGGCCACTCATTGCCATCTTGTGTTGGGAAATTGTACAGCAACTCATGGTACAGAGTTCACACTGCTGAGGAAGTTTGCTTTGGCCCTTTATATAAAAAGAGCAAGTCCAGCAGAGTGGAATTCTGGAAACTATTATGTAGTTCTGGGAAGCCTTTTACTGGGAACATATTAAAAAATTACCACGTTAAAAAGGAGTCTACAGAAAGTTAAGTGTTATCCACATGCTATCAGTTTTGCATAGAACTATGGACTACTTCTGCTGAAATTATTACTCTATCACTTGTGTTAAAAATAACAGCATAAAAGGCTGTTATTTATGTTGAAATCACATTTCTTCACTTACATATTTATTTTTTTTTCAGAAAAAAATTGCATTGCTCAGTACTAAAAAACATAACTAAAAAAGATACAGTTCTAGGGAAGATGTGACTTCAAATAATTGTTTTTATTTTATAAAAATAACTAACCTACTTTAGCATAGCCATCAAAAAGATCCTGAAATGCAACAAATGCCAGCAGCTTTACTGTTTCAACACATTTTGCAGAAACACTCCCCATTTTAGCTTAAATTTTAAATTTAAAAACTGGCAGCCTGCATGAATGTTCAGTGTCAGTCACAAATACAGGAGAAAACAGTATGAACTAATTAATGCTATCAAAGAACACTGATAAAATTAAAAGATACATACTGACTGATCCATCTTTAAAGGTATTGTAGAAATAAGGGTAATCACTATCTTAAAACAAAGAGCAAGTGCAAAAGCTTCGTGTACAGCTGCACACACTTGTGCATAACAAGGCTGCAGGAATTTGAGATTTGACTTGCCATCGTCAGACAGCAGATTTTTCCTTCCATCCCAAAGCAGTCCCTTAAAGTCTGCAACACAAACAGGGCATTTTTGCCCTGATGAGAGGCATTTCTGAGTAGAAATTTTCCTTTTGAAGTATTAGTGTTTAGTATTGTACTTTTAGCTCCCTCTACACCATGTTACTTCTTATGGAATACAGCATATTTAAGGTCTGATTTAACTAAGCATTTAGCAAAATACTAAGTTGTGTGGAATATAAGTTTTAAATCAAAGTATTTTGCCCTTCAGCAATGAGCACAATCAAGATGCAGGTGCCAATTAGAAAGTAAATGTAATTCTTCCTATTGTTGGTAAGTCTATCCAAGTCAGGGTGAAATATGTGGATATGTTCCTCAACTGGCAGACAACTTGGGTGAAGAAATTTAATAAAAATAATGCACCAGAGTTGTGAGGGAGGTTGTAAATTGTGTTAAAACAGGTTCCTACCAACCGCTGAATAAGCCTGAAGTGCCCAGTTAGACAGGTAAGAGAGACAGGATAGGAAATTCCTCTTGTTTCTGCATCCTCAGCAAAACAAAAAACATAACTGTACCTACAGTTTAAAAACATGACAAGGAAAATGTCATGGCTGTTACTTCTCACAAAAGAACTTGGAGTTGTAGCAGACAGTCCATTGCAGCCACCAGCTCATGGCTCAGCCACAGGCAAAAGAGGAAATGGACTACGAGGAATTACTGTAAAAAGACCAGAATAAACCCCAGAAAGCATCATAACCCAAATGTATAAACCTATAATACATTCCAAATATTTTGTGTAAGTTCTGCTCTTTCACCTGAATAAAGGGTTTAGTAGAACTAAGAAAGGTGAAAAGAGTGGCAAGGATGATTGACGCTAGGAA
Organism: Serilophus lunatus; assembly: GCA_013399895.1. NCBI lineage: Eukaryota > Metazoa > Chordata > Aves > Passeriformes > Eurylaimidae > Serilophus > Serilophus lunatus. The sequence goes on from VXBA01000202.1 coordinate 1,281,257, forward strand.
ACAGTGTCTATGTAAAGAGTAACTGCACCATAAGAATTTTCAAGCCAGGAAAAAGAAGGTCAAGTCCAGGTAGCATATACATCTATGAAGTCATGAATGTCACAAAAAAAAGGAATAGAAAAAGGTTACTGAATGTTTTTCACAGTGCAAGAACTGAAGAGAACCAAATGAAACTGGCAGGTGGCTCAGAAACAAACAAAAGGAAGTACTTTTTCACACAATGTGTAGTTGAACTCTGGAACTAATTGCCACAGGATGTTGCAGATGCCAAAGTTTACAGGAGTTCAAAAAGCAATTAGAGAAATTCACAGGAGGGAAAAAAAATCCATGAAAGGCTATTAATCACAAAGATACTACTTCAGGATGAGGAAATCTTGGAACCACAGATTGTTGGATGCTGTGAGAGTGTAACAGGCAACAGGCAAGTACTACTTAACCTGTTCTTATGCTGTTCCCACGCCTGCTCATTGCCAGGAACAGGACACTGGGATCCATCAACCACAGGCGTATCTTTCATTGCAGGAATCCTTACAGATTGATTGCATTTAAGGGCATTTTTAAAATCACATTTTCCAATTCAGCTATTCATATTCTCCTCTGACCCCTTCTGCACCTTATGATCCTTTCCTCCAAATGGTCTCTAATACTAGGGCTTCTTTATTTCCAAAAACTTAGTAATTGTTCACTGGTATAAATATCATGATAACACATTAAGGAGTACGTCTACATTACATGTAAAGCCTTTTTTTTGAAAAAAAAAAAAAAAAAGAAGCAATCTTCAGTACATTATAAAATTAGAAATTTGAAAGAAACTGTTCAACATATGTGTTTACACTCTTGAAAATACCTAGAATAAAACTTGAGACATCAACACTGAGAAGCAGCAAGATTCAGGACATAAACATCATCAAGGAATCTTCTTATAAAGGATGAAAATACCATTCAAGGCTGTGAAGCACAGATAACAAAACCTGCTCAAAAAAGTTTTGAGTCTTATATGAACTCTCATTATGAGACTGGGTAACCCGTGTTAGTAACAGTTTGCCATTAACCAGTATCTTGAACAAATAATACAACACTTCCAGTGCTTCAGCATTAAAAGACTAATGTAACAGCAGTAAGACAGTGTTGCCAAATCATCCCCACGAAGAGGAAGTATCCCAACCTCAGGTATATAAATAATTTACTTTTGCAAGTAGAGTTTCCAATCAGGAAGTGAATCCCAGCTTCATATTTACAAATTTAGACTGGAAATTAAAAGACTATCTGTAACCACAAGAGGAATGACATCCTGGAACATGCTTTCCGTGTGAATAGTGAGCCCCACTGATGAGTTAACTGATTTAAAGACAGAGCTCAAGATACTCCAATCAGCTAGGTTATATAAACACAGCTGCCTGGGATAGGGACTAGACTTCCAGGAGATCACTTCCATTCCTAATTAAAACACCAATACTTTATGAGGGTGTGACATGGGAGTTGGGATTTTTTCCTTAAGCAGAGTTCTGATCATCACTAAATGCTATAAGAAGGAAATAACTTGCATAGCAATCTGAGAGTTCAATGCTCTATGCTATCAAAGTCTGTCTCAGGGGTATTAAAAACTCTGAACCATAGAAAGGCACTCTGTTCACTAAAAGAAAGGCATTCCCCTTTTCCTGTCATTTCCCCATAAAAAACACTGCCACTTACCAATAAAAGTATGCAGAAATAACACAACTGATCTGAGTACAGAGCTAAGCAGTGGCAGTTTTAAAATCTTCCCATAGGAACGATAAAGCAGAACATGTCATCACACATTGTTTTGTCCTGAGTAACAATTATTTCCTTAGAATAATGCATGTGGGATCTGTGACCTCCTGAATCTAAAGAGATACAATGCAGTGACATGTTTTTTCTACACAGTAATTTATGAAATGCAAACTAAACACTTGAAGCATATATACCAATGCAGACACCTCGGGTTATAAACACACACAGGCTGCTCCTACAGGTCTAGTCTTAGTTTACAAAATAATGACCTCAGCTGTTACTGCTTTGAAATGGGAGCTTATTCCCGAGGCCTTGGAGAAGCAAAGTTGACAATGCAAAACTTCCCAGTTGATTTCAGTGCAAAATAAAGCCAAGTTAATTTAAACATTATGTGCTTGTTAGTGTTCTTTCACTTTGTTTTGAAGCATGGAATATCTAGGGATAAATCAAAACTGCCAAGTTTCACTCCATACCAGTGTTTGCTCAGGAAAAAAGAAAAAAAAATCAACATCCATCACCAAAGCAAGCAAGCAGCACTGCTCACTAAGAAAAGGAGAGAGCTTCCTCCTTTAATGAGGAAGTTCTTATTCCTGCATCCTACTCTGAAGGCTATCACTTGTTATACCTCAACATGTATAGTGAGGAGGAAAACCACTTACTTTGTAAAACACTTTCTACCCACTCTAAAAGAATCTTTACATCAGGGTTGATACAGGGTTTCAAAAACAACACAGGATGTGGAAAGAATTATGTACCTATCATAAAAGGTGTATACTCATACCCTCTGTTTCAGAGATCAGTCAAGAAAACTCAGACAATTTGCCTTTGATCACCAGAATTCCTGCTCACAATTCCAAAATATTATAGGAACACTTTCTGAAGGACAAGAAATACCACTGACTGAGATTTTAATAACAATACTTCCAATAAAAAGACAGCATTTCCAATATAACCAAACCAAAAATAATCAAAAAGAATTCCTTAGATTTTCTTATAAGCAAACATTTGTCTTATATTACATTTTGGATGTAAAAAATGGGAGATAAGACTCCTACCTAGGAAACTAACAGCAATTGAAGACTTCTCTATTCCACTGAATCCTGGATATCAGAACTTCGCTAATTAATTTGCTAATTAAAAGAAGAAGCACTGACCACAACATTCAGTTATTCTGAATTAAATATCCTAAATCATATTTTAAGCCTAAAATTAGTTTCTACATCAATTACAAAATAAGGGTTTAAGAAGAAAGGTCACCTGTGATGTCAACGTGCAGATATTTATATAACTACATGAATTTCATTCATCACAACCTTTTTTTTCTCTTTCCCTTTGCATAACATTGCTTTTTCTCCCTACTAGTCCAAGTGCATAGATGGGGTTTAAGTGGAAGTGTCACAGAACAACAGCAGAATGGTGTGCATGAAAAGACCCATGAGCCAAAAGTCAGTTAAACCCTATTGGATGTGCAGGTAGATGACAGGAGTATCACCTCAACCTGGACTGTCACCTTAGAAACCTTCACTGTTTAAAGCCTTACTATTTTAACCACAAAACCCCTTTAATACTTCAAGTGACTCAAAGCATTAAACTACCGTAATCCTTCTGGAAGGTTGAATCTGCTAGATTTTCTTCCTTGTTAAATCCTTTAATATAATGGTCATCTCATCTTAATAAGGACAACATCACGGATCTCCATGTTTGTCAGATTTTGTTCTTGTATATATATTACCTAAAATGATCTGGCCAGTAAGACTCAGGCATTTCCAGCTTATCTATACTCAAGTCAGTATTTGCTGCAGGAAGGCTGAGTATTTCACCCAATAATACAATCAAGGTATCCTTATACGGTCAAGACTGAATCATCCAGAGGCAAGTCTCCAAGATGTGGATGAACAATGTTGTGCTAGAAAAACAAGAATCTCCCTTTACAATACTACTGTCTTAACTACATTTTAAAATATACTGATGCAATAGATCTATACCAGTGAAATTACATCTAGTATAAATTATATTGTTTTATCACACTATACTATCCATGTCCACCTTTGATTCAGTAATATCAGACCATGTTTAAGAAAAATTCCATGTGATACTAAATAAATTCCAGCACATGAACATCCCATATCACACTGAATGTTCTAAAGGACAGTGGTCAGAATTTGCTTCATTTCCAGCTCATTTCAAAACACTACAGAATAGGTACTTACTGAGATCCTCTGCAAGCTGGACTCTCTTGCCAGTTAGGAGCATCACCTTTTTTTCATTGTCCTCAGCAAAGTCTTCAAGCACTTCCTTCACATTCTTCTCCAAGCGCCGTACTGTAAGAAACCAAAACAACAAAGCAAACACAAAAAAGTGAGTGGTAACACTTTTGCACCTGTAATGACCTAAGGACAAAATTTTGGGATGGTCTGTCAGATATGTGGTACACATTACCAATTAATTAAGCTGGATGGAGAAAAGGCGAACTTCTCAACACAAAAGCCCCTTCTTTGGGCCATTAAGACAGGAAATTCTTCAAGAAAGACTTTTAAATTTCAAAGGGCATTTCCTCTCTCAGCAAAATTATAATTGAATGACTACATCAGAAGGAGATGATTTTTTGTTTCTACCCCCTCAACCGACTGTGAGCCTCACCTTCAGTGTTGGTGAGCTGCTGCCTCAGTGTGTTTGCTGTAATCGCCAGCATTCGCTGTATTCGCCAGAAGAGCACAATGTCATTACATTCAAGCTGCAATGAGAGAAGTTGTGGTGTCAGCCCTCTGATGTCCACTGAACATCCTACATGCACAAGAATTAGCAGCAACTGTAACGCCAGACGTATGTACCCTGATTTTGCAGAAAAATCCCACAGAAAAACTGATGTAAGTAACAGGGAAACACATCAAAAATACTTCACAAGAACCAAATCAGCCTTGTTTAATGCACTGCATCAACCTTCACATCTGCTATTTTCGACAGAGAGAGCTGTATCATGGGAAACCATGGAAAAACAATCCTCACACACTATATTCAGGCTGCTGAGTGTAACCTAATGCTCACTGAAACACCACTCTTGCTCCAAGCAGACACGCTGAGAGACAACAGCTGAACTCCAGGTTGTGCCTCCCTGTCTGACAAACACTTCTCAAGACAGTGCTGGACCAAGGGCTGTATCTATTAGCAACAAAAGAGACAGTTTCTACACCTGCAAAGATGGCAGGAGGGAGCATCAGCTTCACATTAGGACACCTTAAAAAAGACAGTAGCATGAGGTTAAGTGTCATGAAGAGGCAGCTCTCCAAGCTGTGATCTCATTCTCTGATCCCTTGCAGGCAAAGGTATTTCTTCAGTAGCAAAGATTTTTGGCTTCACAGGAATCACCGTTTCATTAAAAGAAAAACAAATTTCCATGGAAAGTGAGGACCTCTATCTTTCCAGCAATTTTTTTTGATGAAAAAACCCCTACAAACTGTATGAAAACTGTATATTCTTTCTGTGACTTCATGCATGCTGGCATTTGCTGCATAAACGTGGGTTTACAAAACTGGAAAGTAATTTACAAAGACTTGTTTGAAAACTCTATAGTTATTTTTTTCCCTATTGACCACACATGGTACCAAGTATTCACTCTAAACACTTACTGATCTTATTTTTGATATAAACCCATAAAGGTGTTTTCAGATTTTTTTCTACCAGTGAGGTAAATAACTATCAGTGGGAAAGTGGGAGAAATGGGTAACAACAAGATACCAACAGCTGTACAATACAGCTTTTAACCATGCATTTTCAACACGCATTGTTTAGTAAGAGATGTTTAGGTCATGGCTGATACCTAGTGGTCATTTTACATAACTAACACCAGGATGGCATCTTATGCATTGTAAGCCTCATGTAAAACATATCTGAGATCACTAGCTATTTGGTCAGGCTACTTTAAAGTATTTTTAGACATTTTTCAACTGAGATAGAAATAATAAGACAAAACACCAATGTAGAAGAAGAATATCTGTTCTGCAATTTACCTCTGAGTCCACAAAATGCTTCTGATAATAATAGAAGCCTCTTCTACATAGATTGCAGTGGTTCAAGGCAGACTTCAAGAAGTATCTTCTATAAATTTGGTGCCATGTGTCTTTAATCTAGGAAAACAGTATTTAAACTTGACTAAATAAACACATACATACATACACTCGCTATCATGCATAGATTAATGATTGCATTTCATTTTAAAATATAGCTCCAAATTCTACCATCCTTGTCACGTAACATCTGTATAAATATTTCTCAGCAATTTGTCTGCAACTGGGCTATGATTAATGTGTTATATACATTTGGCAAACATTACAGATGACTGTCAATTAAAAAAATCAACTCTTCCATGCACATAATGTAATTTTAATGTTTAAAAATACCATCTGCAGCCAAAATAAATTTAATTATACACTACAAAACAATCTTTACATTAACACTGAGAATACATTTTTGAATTGTATCCATTAATTTAACAATTAAACCAGATTAAAGCATGGAGAAATATTTAATGGGTCTTATGCAAACAAACATTTGTAACTTTTCTTGATTAGGCTTATTTATGTTTCAGTTCTTCAAAACTAAATACATGCATAGATATGCCTCTTTAAAAAATCCATAAAATATACTTAAGAAAATTATTTGCTTGGCTAGGAAGAAAACTCAATCTGCACTCAGCCTTCTCACATAGATGATGTGGATCCCTACTGATCTTTACAAAAACCAGTAAGTACTGTATAGGAAAGGAGCAGTAGGTATTTAAATAACTCTTCTACCTAGAATAAATACAGGTATTAATGTTGAAAAGGTAGCCAAAATTACTGAAGAGAATAAATCATTGCTAAATGAAATCTACATCTATTACTTATTAATGTCTGAATCCTCATTTATCTAAAATACTACATTTAATTAGATAAAAGGTCTAATTTCCCTTAGGGGTCTTACACTGCAATGAGCTATGTCTTTCCAGAACATTCCAAGTGTACAAGAGTCCAAGTGGGACTCTAAAAAAAAAATCCTGCCTTTTTCCAAGTATTTTTAAAGAAATTTCCTCTCTCTTCCATGTACCAATCAACTTCAAACTTCACATACAACCACATGAAAAGCTTAAAGATGCACAGTTTGTTTTTACTGTGTCTTGTTCACAAAAGCCTTGATTACACTACATAATGTCTGAACAACCATTTCAAACAACCTTTGTCATAATGTAGGCAGGAAAGTCTGCTCAGCAGATTCCAATTTCCATCTAAACTGAGAGATTCCAAAGCGTTGTACTGCATTTGTCTGACAGCCAACAGAAGTGTGAATTGCGTGCAAGGAGTCATTTGGAAACATCTGGATTACAAGTTCAGTATTCAGATGGAGACTCTTGTATGCTATCTAGAAAGAACACTCAAGTGTTCACAGGGGGCTTCCACATGTCTTGTTACAATTTTGCCTCTTACCAGACATGGGTCCACTGTTACTCCTCTTGCTTCCAAATTCTTTCTGACAGTCGTCACTTCATCATTTGCCAGATAAGCTGCATGTTCTTCATTGCACTTGATTAGTTTCTCGAGTTCATTTTTTGTTTCATTACGAGTATGCTAGGACAGGAATGATTGGGTATTTTTTAAAATTCAAAGTTTTCATCTAAGTAATAATCAACGTTTTCTAAAGGTAGTGAACTACAAATTCCTTATAATTTTTTTTCCTTTACCTGTTCTTTGGTGCGGCCTACCCAGTATAACAATCTTTTTTTCCAGTCTGGACCCACCATATCTTCAATAACAGATTCAGCTGGAAAAGGAAGCATGATATCAACTCTCACAAAATACAGGCAATCAGCCAAATCTTGTAGTTCTACAACTAGGTACTTGAACGAGAATTGACATTTTATATCAAAGAACAAAAGATATGACATATTGAGTCAAGTCAGGTACCTTTTACTTCAAGCAACAGTTGATGTACTTTACTAAAATTTAAAAATGACTGCCAAGTGGAAGATGCTTCAAGGAAGTACATAAAAAAACACAATATCCCTTCACTGAGAAAGCCCTCCTGGTTCTAAGTCAGACATTTAAAATTTTACCTTGCTGCAACTTGCATCAAAACTAATTATGCTAAAAATGATAAATGGACCAACTACTTCCCCTGAACTTTTTCTGTTCTCCTACATGTGCATTTGTACCATTTTTTGACTCTACAGGTCTCTGCTGTTTATCTTGCAGTTGCCTCACTGCAAGAGCAAGAGCACAAGCTTCTGAAGCTCTATCTTGTAAAAACATTTCTATGCGTATCAGTACCATTTTTGAGCAGTCACCAGTATGTCAGTTGTGCTGGTATCAAAGCTTGCACTGCAGTGAAGTGAACTAAATCCAGAGATTGGCCCAGATTAAAAAGCACAGAAGAGTGGAACACATCACACAACTCACTGTCTTTGAGCCGACTTTGGAGCGTCTCTTCCATAAAATGAATGGCTGCATCCCACTGCTGTTTATCGGATATTGACCGATCTTCTAAGGCATTGTGCTGGATCACTCGCTGCAACACAGGATGCTATTTTAGCATGCAATAAATCATTTATTCAGGATTCAGTAAAAGCAAAATAATTTCTAGCATTCTCTTCATTTTTTAGTATCTGCTGGAACACCATGTATTGGGGACATGTGATTTCAAAGGACATTACAAAGGAACATTTCAAAGAACTGCCAAAAATATTTTCATGTGTCTTTGACTCTTTTCTACATCCTAGCATAAATAATATAAAAAATACAGGAGAAGATATGAAATCCCTCCAGACTACAGAATCTATAAAGATAATAACGAAATGATGTTATTTTATGTGTCCACACCAAACAGAACAAACACGGTGATGCTAAACAATTCTAACTAGGCTGTCCTTGTGCAGCCGGTCAATTATGCAGGACTTCTCTGAACCAACCAAAACAATTTTATTAGATGATATTTAGGGCAATAACTGCTAAAAGAGAATAATGAAATTAACTGAGAAACACTGAATTAAAATATTACGTAGAAAACGTAAGATGGACACATCTCCCTATCATCTTACGGTTACAATAAAAACAATGCAAAAATATTGAATGTGCAACTTCAGTAAAAAAACTTTCAACAGCAACTCATCCACAAGGCAAAAAATCCCCACTACATTATACCAGGCTATCCTCTGCTCTCTCATTCCATTTATGTCGTTTAATAGTTTCTTCTTTGACAGCTTGTTTCAGTTTATCAAAGATATCATCATGCTCCTTTCCTTTCTTTTCTGTCATGAAACGGGAAAATTCTTCTTGCAAAGTCTCCCATGCCACCTAGAAAGGTAACAAACAATTCCTCCTGAAATGGACCATTACACCACATACCAGCTGCTAAGGGAACATTTATGACAATTCTTGAATGAAGAAACCACAGTAGCATAAGAGTCACTGACATTTCATTTGCTGCCTTATCCATTACTAATGAAGCAAAGCATAATGTTGCCTTCATTATATAGTAGTAAACAGGATTCCATTCAACTTCCATAAATCTATTAAATATGAATGTACCAACTTAAAGGGCATAATTTTGCAAAAATAGAGGTTTTTTGGTCTTTAATAGGCAAAATTCACCAGAAAAGCAAAATACAATGTTTCTGCTCTGTATGCTTCTGAACATCAAGATCTTGCCAGCCTTTTCTGACATGTAAGCTGGTTAAAAGAACTTCAGTCAGCCTCCAAACATCACTTTCCTTTTCTGGAGTTATGTTTTCATTTTAAAATGCTTTGCACAGATTTTAATTTTTTATTTAAATAACTAAATTCTCACCTCTACTGCTTTATTAGGCAGCTGCTTGTCAGTCCACTGCTTCAGTTTGATGTCCACAGTGGTGTTAAATGTCCCTGAGTTCGCAGTCTGTGCTGCTGGAAGGTATATATTCTCAATCACATGAGTAGACACCCTTTCCCATAAAGTTTTCTCAAGCATCTCTTCCCTAAAATGAAAGTTGTAACACACGTGATGGTTTCCAACACAAAAGTGACTAAAAGGTACGCATTCATTTTATTAGAAACACTGAGAAAACAAGACTACAGAACACAGTAGATATTCCTTAACATCAGGACAACTTCAACCAAAATTGACATGGAACTAAGGACACAAATGCACAATGTTTTCAGTAGCAAAGGCAGCTTCCTAAGTTGGCCTCTAAGACTCTCAAGATTTGCTACTGTACTGCACAACGGCTCCTTACTTACAGCCTTTAATTATACCAGTATAACCACGCAGAGCTGTCTGCTTGTGTATGTATGGGAGGTGGGGGAACAACATGGGGGCAGACTGCAAAGTATTGAAATGATCTGACTGAAGCCCCTGCTCCCAGAAGAGCACGTGGGTGTTGTTTCTGCAGTATTCTGATTTGATTGTTGGAACATGCTGTAGTTCTCCATCTGGGATTTTCATTGATTGCTCCCAGATTTGATAAACAATGAAGAAAGTTGACAAGTCCAATCTTTTACCAAAATGTATATTGACCCTCATTAACAAATGTGCTTCATGTCACTATAAAACTAAGCACTACTTTCCTATTTATAGTGCCTTTCATGAAGTAAGTGGAAACAATCCAACTTCAACCTTTTTAAATTGCAATAAGCTTACTCAGGAAACCTTGCATCTGCAGTGAGACAACTCAGCTGAGCCAATATAACATGCACCCAGTACCCACAGAGCAAGTCATGCTCCTACTGCTCCTGCCACAGTCTCTAGTAGAGATTGTGGGTTTCTTGAAGGCTAATTTTATGCTTGCTTAGAATGCTAAATCAGCTTAGATCACATCAATGCCAGATTTGGCAGAATGAGAGCTAAGAGACAAAGAATAAAAACTGTTTTTCTTAGTGGTACAAATAGGCTGAAGTTCAGGACACAAGTCTCCTCCCTGATAATGCTCCTATTATAATTGGGCCACCTATTGACAAAGACCGAAGAACTTACCAGAAACATCACTTCCTTCCCCCCATTACAACATAACATAATTAAAAATTTCTCTTTTGTGTTAAAAGCATACTTCCTTGAGAATCAAAAATTTTGAAGCTGTCCCTCTTTCATACCAGTATTAATGGGGATTGGAGCCACTAATTTTTCTACTGTTGAAAAAGATGCTCAGTGTATTTAGGGTAGCAGAAGTATTCATAAAAAATGGAAATGAATTTAAAAAGAATGTAGATGTTGAAAATATTACCTTTAAATAAATATTGCCAAGAATAAAAACAACATCTAAAATTTTTTTAAAAGCTTTAAAATAGGATTTTTTGAATAGTGTTCAAGCAGAGATCAATTATTGATCATTCTTGATCATCACAAAGAATCTAGCATGTGGCAAATTAATCTCACTTGCATTCTTTTACAGCATGTGCTGGAAAACATCTGTTATGGATTTTACCACTTAAAATGAACTGCAGGAGAGGGCAGTCCTCTAATTAAGAACAAACGCAATTTAATTCCTTCTTTATTGATGTGCCAATAAGAATACATTTTTGGTTTGCTTAACCCAATCCAACTTAATTAGAAGGAATGGAAACGTTAACAGGATAGAAACACTTGCATTCATGAATTGCTGCTTTTAGTCTGGATATAGCAGCATTTTTATAAAAGCATTTTTTTCAGGACTTAGTTTTCCAATTCTAATTTACAGCTCATAAAGTGTTATGAAACTAGAATCACCACTACACTAACTTCCAAAGGAAGTGCACAGAAGCATTCATGTTATGCACCCCTTGATCCACAACATGAAATGAAGCAGAAGAGACATGGGCCAGGGTTCTTCACCATCTATGACACAGTCAACAGCAGCAAACAGCACAATGAAAAACCTGCATTACATTTGAACTAGAACAATATTTCAGACTAGTACCCTGCATACAAGAATTCCTCTGAGTTCAGCCACATACCCAGAATTATTCTAATGTCATTAAAAGTCAGGTATTTAATCTTGTTTTTTAATCTTTGACCAAGTAACAATTCAGGTCATTAAAGGCAAAGACATTAAAGGACTTTTTTTCTGTGGTTCTTAGTTTTGGTACAGGGTGTCAAAAGGGTCCTTTACACTGGCTATTCCCTTCTCATCCTGCATGTACATTGGATTTACTATGCAGTGATGCTACACAGTTAAAATCCTTAGGCTGAGCTCTCTCACACCTGTGATGCCTTACAGAGAAGTAGATCAACACAGGACAGTGCAACTGTGATTGAGGCTACCAACGAGATCCACATGCAGGAAACTCTCAAACATCCAGACCAGCTCTTTTTACAGTCAGGAATTACATAATTTTTCAACTTCCAAATCTCTGATTCCCAGAGCCACAAAACCTTTCTTCCAGGTTCACATACATTATTGTGGTATATGCAATGCTAATCCCCAAACATCAAGAGAAATTTCTGATTCATACTTCAAATGAACATCTGAAAACTTCTCTATTATGACTGTTGCTTTTCATTTTTGAGGAATATCTATTGTTCATGACACTGTATAAAAACAGAACAAGGCACAAACTGACATCATGTAATTTTTGTGGAGGGATTATACCAGTGTTTGCTCATATAGAGCAACAAATAGACAACTGTCACAGGGACAAAAAACATGATAATACATTGTCCAAATAAAACAGTTTCTGACTTAATTCTGAGAATTTTGTTTACTAGAACTCTTTATATTTTAGGAGCAGTCTTTTCCTGGTTAACAACATAAAAAAAGGAAGAAAAAAAAAATTACCATACCAGTGCTTCGGTGTGACCTGAGTCAAACTTATGACTTCATCAAGAATTTCATTCTTTGCTTTTTCAAACAGTTCGTTCTATGCAAAAGGAAATAATAATAAGATTAAGTATAGTTTGATCATGTTTCCATGCAAAAAGTAAAAAAAAAAAATCCCAAACCTTCTTCTTAGAGTCTTTAAACCTCAAATGACAACTTCTGGTCATGTTCTGAGCAATCTATGTGCATGTCATAAACTACCTTGGTTTACCATATAACTTCCCACCCATCTATCTCTTCCATGTCTCTGGCCAGGCATGGCACTTCAATATTCAGGATCCCTATAAAAGAATTATAGAATGAGATCCTAATTGTTTTGTAACTCTGTCTGAAAGATCAGTGAATGTAACTTCACTTTGTCAGTTCCATCACAATCACAAAAACACTGACCTATTCCTGGAGGCAAGTTAGAGGAGATAACTGAATACTAGAAGGACTTAAGTATTGAAGTATCACAATTTTGAAGAACAGTATTTCATAAAACAGAGCTCAGTATTTCCCTCCCCTGGAATAATTTACACTGTCCTCTTTAAAATATCAGTATTTTATATTAATAGTAGAAAAACTTTACAAATGAGATTAGATGGCATAAATTTTAATCCATTATCTTCAACCCTTTGCAGCACACCAATTAAAGCAATAGTATAATTTACCCTGTCAAGCTCTCTCAACCGGGGGTAATTGTTCTTCCATTCAGTCTCAAGGTTGAAACGTGTGGCTGCAAAAATCAGAAAAAAGGTCTTAATTTTCTTAATTGTCTATATGAACTTCATCATTACCTTAAAAGTTTTACAGTTCCTAAAACTGCCACAAATTTTGCTTAGAACAAACCTGCCAAGTACTTCAAGTTGCATCTGCAAATGAGCAGAATGTTTTGCTGTCTATGCACAGATATTCTGTCTGGAAATTTCAGGATTGCATTAAGAAAGCATAATGGAAAGAGCCATCCAGTGTCCAGATCTGCACAAATCAGTTGTGCCCTGACCTGCATATAGAAAGCCATTTTAAACAGCTGAACCCAGTGGAAGAACTGCATTTTGCTCCAAAAATCTAAATATCAAAAAAAACCACCTTCATTTTTTAATTCATTGTAACTTACTCCTTTGGTTTTTAGAGCAAGTGGGTACTTCACACCATGAATTGCTTTTTTGGATCTTTTTATGGAGCTTAATTGGGGCAATTATCAATTAACAAGAAATATTGATCATATAAAACACATAAACCACAATTGTCCAAGCATGTTGCCAAAGCAATATTACCTACATGTAGAAGAACTAACAGTTGAAAAGCAAGTTGCTCCTTCATTTGGGTTTTTCTGTAAAGATGTTTACCTTTAAAAGCATCTGCCTGCTGCTCCACAGACTCTCTCACCATTTTCCAAAAGCAATCTGACACAGCAAGACTTAGGTTCTTTGTTGTTACCTGATGTGCTTTCAGCATAGATGTCCTGTAAAGAAAGACAGCTAGAGGAAATTCTATGCATACCCATGCTTTCCGGTCCACATTTTCTTTTCTCAACAATAAAGCTTTGCTTTTTATACCAGAAAATAAGATGTAAATATGCACCTAATCAAAATTCCAGGCTCTTCCTCCAAAATATTCAATGTAGATAATCACCAAAGCAAAGGGGGAAAGCCCCAAAACAAACCAACCAAACAAAAACCCCCTTACTACAAATTAATTTTAATTTGTAAAGTAAATTTTTTTATTCTAGAGGTTGCAGTACAGGTACTTCAGTCTCAAAGACCACACTGGGTACTTCCCTGAGAAATAACAGCCTGTGAAATCAAAACTTTGCTCAATGAACTTCCCTCAAAGCACATTCGAAGGTAACCCTTCGAATACAACATGGTCACACCAAGACAACTGATATTTAAAGACACCACAACTCATATTTGGGCTGGGTTCACTCCTCCCAGCTGTATCAAGTGCCTGGATATGGGCTGGAACTTAGTTCTTGCAGAGCCAATGGAGAGACACAGAAACCTTGAAAGAGAGGCCCAGAACTGCAGTGGAATCAACTGCTGCCTGAAAATGTCCATCTGTCTCCACTGACTTACTGCAAGCATTAGGAAACCAAGACAACTTGGTCACTTCAACATGATACTTAATTTAAGCAGGTTAAATCTCAAATAGTGTTTCCACATTACAATCTTTTTAGGTTCAACAAGAAAAACTGATGCTAGCATTTACCAACACAGGCTCATTTTAGTAAAAAGAAGAGAACAGCAACATACTTTAATAGCTTTGAATTTTGAAAAAATTCCTCTTCATATTCTTTTATAGAGTCAATGCTTTCACTGCTGTTTCCTGGAGAAAGAAAAGAGTGCTGCAACAGTTCCATTTAGACAGCTTTCTCTGCTATCAAGGACAAAATAAGCAGAGCTAGAGCTCTCTTTACCTTTTCCAGTAACAACTGCAAAATAGCCCAAAGCTTTCATTGGGAAGAGTTTGCCTTCAATGATCTGCTGGATCTATGTAAATGAAGAATTAAAAAAAATGGTTAACTTTGCACAGAAACATTCTTTCCTTCAGCACAATTTTAAAGCCAGATCTAGTTATAGCTATGCATAGACTTCTGCAGGAAGCAGTTAATCATACGACTACAAGATCTATGGACATTTAAAATAAAAAATTCCAAAAAATAAATGCAGAAAACAAATAAGGCATAACACAGCAAAACACAAAATACAGCAAAAACACCTATCCCAGAACACCCTTAAGCCTTTCCAGGAAGTGCAAGTTGCTCAGGTCATCTTCAGGAAAGGGATCAGTACTGTAGCAAGCTAAGACTGAAATCACACAGCTGATCACTAAAAGCAAGACCTGAGAGATTAAAACAACCACTACCACAAAAAAAACGCAAACTAAAAACCTCATACTGAACACAGGAAGAACTCAAAACCATCTAGAACAGGTAGATGAGGTCTCATATTTCTGACAGCATCTCAAGTACTTTACCATGTGTGACTTTAGCCATCACAAAATGAGAAAAGCAGTTTCGACTCACCCTGTTTGGGCTGGCCACATTTTTCTCTGCAAGATCAACCTTAGTCAACACAAAAATTGTCCTTTTTCCTTGGGGATCCATTTGGCTGACTAAGTCTGTGACAATACTGCGTTCTGCATCCACTGACCCATCTAAAATAAATATAAATTTGTATTTTAGGACTATGTAATTTAACATATAGTACTGAAGACACAGTAAACATCAAGCAAGTTTCACATTACAACTCAAAAGCAGTAAAATTAGACTCATTTTTGGGTGCACACAGTGAAAACTTGCTTTGTTCTCAGCATCATAAAAAACTAGTTTCTTCTTTTCTGTGTAAGTTTCAAACAACACCACCTTGCCCAAAATATTCAACTCCATTATTGTGTGTTGCCTCCAAAAATACTTTTGAAGAAATCTTGAATATTATTATCACCACCGTTTTTCTTTAATGAAAAAAATTCTTATCAAAAATTTGCATTTGGCAACAGATTTTGCAGTTTGCCTTAATTTATAAACAGACATTCCACAGCATGCTGTTTTGTACACTATACAAATCATCACAAAAGGAAAAATAATGCAAACAGGAGCCACCCCAGAGTAAAACAAGAACCATGGTTAAAAAAAAAAATCCTGCCAGTTGGATAATTATCTAGACTCTAATTACCTTGAATACAGAGGATGATGGCATTAGGATTCTGCATGTAGGCCTTGCTGATGCTAAAGATAGTTTCTTTTGTATCTGGAGCCATACCTGACGTCACAGTCTTTAATTTGTATATGGAAATATATATTTAAAGGAAAAAAAGAAGGAACAAAGATGTAAAAAAACCTCAACATCTAATGTTCTCACCAATAACATCACCTCACTTACACGTTTTAATTTTTAAATTTTTTTTTATTTATTGCATACTTACACTAATGACTCCAGGTAAATCAACCAACACCATCCTCTGCAAACCAGGACCTTTCACACTTAAGGAGATGGTCTGTGAGGTAAAATTGAAATTTAGGGTTTATACACACACCTACTTTGCATGTAGTTACTTATATAAACACACACATATATATAAAAGTATATAAACACATATTTACACACATTTGCTTTAATCAGTACAACTTCAAATGCAAGTAGCTGTGATATAAAACTGATTTTAAGAGTCCAAATACATCCGGTATAATGTAAAACATTAAGTATACACAAACTGGATCCGCTGCAGTCTCCTAGTTGAAGAATACTTACAAAAGATATACATGCACAGGTATTTGACAAGTCTTACCTCAGTGCTAACAGTGCACCCTTCTTTCACACTATTTCTCATCCTGATTTCTATTTCATTTCTCAAAGCTGCAAGCTGTTATAAGAAAAGCAAAATACAAAATTTCACTCTAATTAAACAGAGGCTTACAGATCACAAAGATAATTTTTTCAGAGAATGAATATAAGTCACATTAATTTCCAGTCACTTCTTTATACTTACATCCTCCTCTTTGGTCAGATCAAACTCCCGAGAGCTGTCTTTGAATAAAGCCACGTGGTGGGGACCTTCACTAAGGGTTACCTAAATGGTAAAAGTCTAATGAGAAAGCACAGCAAATCTAACACAGAGAAACACGACAAGTACACAGCATGCGTGCACTTCCCACTGTAGAAATACAACCACACGTAATGTTTATTCAGCACAGAATTACTTAATGGTAGGCAGCACTACTACTACACAGATCACATAAGGGCCTGCAGAGGTTTTGTCATTGGCTAAAAAACTCCTTTGCTTAGAGGCCATTTCATAAACATATGTTCATGTATACTACAATTAGTGGCATAATCAGAGGGAGAAAAATACAGCAAGTGCTGATTCAGAGATTATGTTTCTTACCTTTACAGGGGAGCGAGTCATCATCTCCCCAGACCCCCGAGGGAAGATGCGGGCTTGGGCGATCATTTCTAACACGCTGGTTTTTCCTGCACTTTGATCTCCAACCACCACCACCTTAAGGGAAAGTATGAACAACCACTGGCTTTCAGGAGGACATTTTGGAAGCTTAGACAAAAGCTCATCAGAAAGGCATGAATCTGTATCAACAGAAGCTGCATGCTGTTTGATAATAAATGCACTGGTTTGAAGATGGAATCTTTGAAGAAGTACTGACTTGTAGTCACACAAAAAAATTGACTTGTGCTTTAGACTGCACAGTCCCCAAAGCACCCTGCCAGGCCACCTAAAGAAGAGAGGAAGGGCTTGCTGCTCTCATGGCAGGCAGCTCTTCTTTTCTTGTACGAAACCCTTTCAGCAGGCAAAACACTACTCATCTGGTAGATGATGCTTCTGCCTGGGGAAAACTGAATTCTGAAGTAGTTGCTGTCATTTCCCGTCTTAGTGGCTTCCTATAGAAGCTACCAGTGCTACAGGTGGTTTTGCAAGCAGGAAGCATTCCTGGCTCTCCTCTACACCAGGAGTCAGGCCAGCCAAACCCCTTCCCACACTCCCCTCCAACAGCAGCACTGCTGCAGGGAGACAGCCAGGACGCCTCACCCTCTGTGCTCCACTCACACACACACACACACACCGGGAAACAATGGCCAAAGGAGGGTGATGTGCCCTGAGTGACAGCATTTAAAATGAAAAGCTGAGTACAGCAGCAGTATCTGAACTTAGACAAGGTTTTATCCATGAGTCAAGCCAGACTTAACACAGTTAAACTGGTTATTCCCAAAATTATCTTACTTCTTTTTAAATAGAGAACATGTCTTAGGCATAAAACCTGGAGTCACAAGAAAAGAGCCTAGCACTAGCTCTGGATTATTCTGGGATGTAATCAAATGCTCTATTCAATTATAAGATGGGTGTTAGAGTAAAACCCACTGAATTACTTGTATACTTACTCGAGGTAGGTGATCTTGAGTGTTATAACTGGCATCATAATCAGACAGGATGTCAAGTACTTCAGAATACATATCAATCAAAGATTTCTACAAAAAAGAAGTACAGAGAGAAAAAAACCAATGAAAGACAACTTCATATACAGACTTGTGTAAAAATGTTTTTATTCTCTTCCAATGGTTTGAAACTTCAACTGTCTATACTACAGCAAGATCTCTGTTTTATGAAGTACAATAACAAGTAAAGCCACTCCTTGCCTCCTGTGGATGAAAATACTACAGCATCTTGTTGAAAGAGGAAAGTAAGAGCTCTTACTTATATACAGTATAAGAGAACAGAGATCAAACTTCAGTTTCTTAGTTAAGAAGCTGAATTGAACTCCTTCAACTCCTTCCTTAAACATCCAGACTTAACATTTTTAGTCTGATAAACAATAAGCACTAACAAGGGTAAAGAGTTATCAATCTCATTCTATACAAATAAGAAGTCTTTATCTTTCAGTTCTGAGAGGAATGATCAACATTGGTCAGCAAGTTATTTAGTTAGATGTGGCAAACCCTTCGTGTTCTTGAACTGAAGCCATTTCCAAAAGCTATATAATTAAAAACAAAAAGGGGACGTATAAAAGCTTGTATGAAAAAATATCTTAAAATTAATGTTAAGAGTTCATAGATGAATTAACAAATACAATTTAGAACAGTAGCATGGAAACAGTGAAAAATGCAGCATAACTACATATCTATACGTTTTTGTAATACAGAAATACCTTTAACTTCCTTTGATGAATTCCCTTGTCATCTCTTTGCAGTACCAATTTTCTTAATTCTTTGTTCTCCTTCTCTAATCGCTCCAGCATTCTTTGGTATTTGAGCTACAAAACAGTAGTATAAATATAATCATGTAATTATGGAAATAATGCACTCACATGAGCAGTTTTGCCTATGAAAAATGTGTTATCATTCATAAAAATCCTTCAAAAATAGAGAAACCTTTATGATCGCTACAGTTATTAAAAATACAAGGCCAGCAAGAAAAGACTGTTAGAATTATTTTTTTTTGCAATGCAACTCCTTCGCTTCAAAAGTTTTAATAAGACCACACTGTTCAAACTTGGGAGTACATAAATCAATCTTTAGGCATCATTTTCAAGGAAGTTACACATACAGAATCAGACAGCAATTAGTGTCAGTGGGAACTGGCCATTCAATCAAAAAGATCACAGGGCTTAAATGTGAATTTGCAAACCTAGTTTAGACCCTTACTTCAGCATACAACCTCAATTCAGGACATACCTTCACCAGCTCAGCCCTGTTTAGGAGATTATGATAGTATTCTGAAAGATACATGTATAAATAAAGTTTTGGTAACTACTCTGAAAATCATTTGGCCTGAGTGTACTTCAAAGAACAAATGAAATGTCAAGATGTTATTATAAAAAATCTAAGTAATAAATGCATTCAAAAATAGCAAATATATGAAGAGGTTACAAAAACCCGTATCAGAACAATGTGGCTGAGCCAAAGAGCCAATCAGCTCAGAAGCCTAAGTACACTAACTTAGAAAAAGTAAGCAAGCAAACCTAAATACTGACAAACATGATTAATATGCATCAACTATGAAAAAATCTGGTTTAAAATTAACTAGTTCTGCCTTGCTAATAAAGGAGATTAAAACTTAGTTGGAAACAGATTGTGCATTCTGTAAGTCATTGTCAGAGAAAGAACAGACTAAACTGACCTTTGCTCTGCACCAACACTGGGAACTCTGTACTGAGAAACTCAGAGATTGAAAAAAACACTGCATTTTTACCAAATATATTTCAGGGGTGCTTTTGCCTAGTACATCTGAGTCTGCTGCACATAAATCACTGCTTAGGGCATCAGTAACTCAGAAAAGTCACCTGAGTGCGTAAAAGTTCTTCTTGAAGTTGATCAATCTTCTCTTTGTCAGAAACCTACAAAGAAAAATCACCACGGCTACTATCACTCATTCAGTTTAACCACTGCAAGTAACCAAATCACAAACTGAAAGCTTCATTCCATACAAGAAAAATGACTTTACATGCATTTTAAACCAAGTAAAATTCTTCAGTCAGCATTTAAGATTTAAAGCTGATGGAAATCTCCCTCTGCAACAGGAGGTTCAAATCAAAGAATTGTCTCAATTTCAGTACATGCAAATGCAAAAATTAACCCTTCAAGCCTTAATAAAATAATAATTTTATTATAATATAATAAATAAAGTGGGCTTAGGGAAAAGCAACTTTATATGGTGCTGTTTTCTGGCCACTGAACTAAATGTAGTTTTAGTGGTCAAACTCCCAGCAGCTCCTATGTTCATTCTTTGAATTAGCATGATCTTAATAGGATACAGTCACTAAATACCAGCTTACTGGTAACTACTTTCAGGTGAATATTCACTATTTCTGAATATTCACGATGATTCTTATTTCATATTTGTTTGTCAGAATTATGATTCTAATTATGCCACACAACTTCATAAATTTTAGTCAGGCAGGATGGTCTTGAAGGGTAATTCCAAAATTATTTAAATTACATTAGAAACTAAAAAAATTAGGATATTATAGTACAAGAGATTTTGAAGTTCAAGGCATTAATGTAATAAGATCAGGCACTAAGAATCATTCTTAGACAAGTATTCCTAAAGTATGTTCATCAAGTTGTAATAAATAATAAACAGTTGTTTAAAACAATCCCCTTTTGACAACACAAAGACAAAAACATAAATGGTGCAATACCAATTCCTGGGATGTAAATATTTACAAACAGCAAAATCTAATGTTTGACTGATAATAAAATTAGAATAAAAATATAAATAATTACTGAAAACTTCAATATTTAAAGAAAGTTCATGTAATAAAGCTTATGTGACATTCACAATTCAAGTTAACTTTAGATCAGAAAGAGCATATTATCTAATATGCAAAGGACAGCTGTCATTTAGACAAATTAATTGTTACTATAATTTTACAGCAGTTATTACAGACTAAACAAGAAAAAATTCACAGTTATTTACAGTGATCATTATTATTTAGCTATTAAGCTTGTAATGTACAGAATTGTGTCTGCACTTTATAGAATCCAAGCTGACACTTCCATCTTTGTCCAATTGTTTTCTTGGTTCATAAGCAGCAATGAGGAAGTGCTGTAAATTAACTTTTCACTTCTGTTAATTAGTTCAGTGGTAGCAAAAACACATTGGATACAAAGGTAGTTTAACACAGAGGACTGTGATGCAGCCACAATGTGGTAAATGTAAATAAACATTTACATATACACACACTTTCAACGCCTCAGAGACATCAGGGGAAAATAAAAACAGGAGGGCAAAGAATGGTGTGGAGAGTCAAAAGAAGAAAGAAAACTAAGGAAATAAAACCCTCCAGAATTTTCATGTACTGCAGACTTTTAAAGCAGTTAACATTTTCCTGCTCTCTGCTTTAAAGCAACCTGTTCTCAAACCACTTGTGGGGCCATGATGGACCTCCAAAGTCCACCCTACAAAGAGACACTCTGACCACAGGGGCACTGTCTGTATGGGCTGAATATCTACTGAATATCTACTCCATAACAATGCTAAAAATTTTTAAGCTGCCAGTAAAAGCTAAAACTAATATAAAAATCTGAAGTAACAAGAGCCACATGGATAACCTACGATTTTTAGAAAAACAAAATTAAAATGAACTCAACTATTAAAATATGCCCATAAAGGGACATAAGTATTTGTTTATTCCAGTTCAGGATGGTTTGTACATGAAGATTTCTTCTTCTTTTCCCACTGCCAGCATGAACAATTACAAGAAAACTGGAGAGCCATTTTCAGTCAAGGGTTCATGCACACAGATGCAGATACCTGTTTTCTAAGATTACCAAAAGCTCCTTATAAACATGTTGCACAGCGTTTGCTTTCCAATGTTTGTCATATATTGTACAAAATTAAGTACATGCCTCTGAAAATCCAGTACCCTTGAAATTTTAGTTATTGCTCTTGTATATTCTCTAACTAGACTATAAATAATTTTAGCTTGATCATCTACAATACTATGATGGTTTCCAGTAATATAAATGGAAGTATCAATGCCCAGACAAAATGCATTCAAGCAGCCATGTACAGTGCAGCTCTGTAAGACTAAACAATTATACTGCTAAATATTTATAAGGCTGACCAAAAAAAAATAAATCAACAGGAAACAATTACATTTTTAGTTTTAATACTTCTCCTGATTGTGAGATAGTTCTTACTATTTTTCAGTTTACAACTGTGGTAGATTTAATATTGAGCAATTAAATTAAAATGGAAAAATGTGTGACAAAATTGGGCAACAAAATTTCCAAGAATGGAAATAAAATTATCGTGTTCTCTAATAAAGAGGCAAGCAAGACAACTCAGTTAAAAATACAACTTACGTCCAGTCAAAAGGGCCTGTGATCACTTACTTTAATGACAGTCAGAATCTATGCTTCTAAAGGAGAATCTAGATCAATGACTGGGATCTTTAAGTCATATCCTCATATTAAGATATTAAACAGTTTGTCATCTCTTTCAATTTGTTTCAAGCAAAGAGATTAGTGTGACAAACAGGACACATTCCTTGTCCTAAGGCATGTATGCCAAATGGGACATCTGAATGTGAAATTAAAACTTTTCTATATGCAATGGTAGGTAGATCTTCAACACTCAGAAAGCACAAAGTACCTGCCATGGAGGGCAGGATAACATTTACAAAGATAGTCCCTGGAGTTGCCTCACAGCTTGGGAATTGTGAAATTAGTTGCAACAAAATATTAACAGAGTAGAATTTCAATCAGAAATAAATGTAGTATCAAGCTCATTTTTCTTCCTGATTGTGTTTATTATTGTATTGCCTTTCCAGCAATGCCTACAAATTAACACATTTTATTATAAACATCAAGCTACTACTTCATACTTCAGCTCTCTCAATACAATCAATATACAACTGACAGAGACTGAAGGAGTTATCTTTATTAAAAAAAAGGAGTAATTCAACAAGTAGAGAATATTTAGACCATTGAAAACATCTCTATATTCAAATACAAATCTGGAAGGGAATGAATGCAAGGAGAGTTGTAGAATACTAAATGAGATAAAATAATCTCAAATGATTGCATTTACATTGTATTTGATTGTACGATGTTTAGTCTCAGTAGAACTGAGGAGAGATAACACCACGATCATTTTAAATCCAGACAGAATATTAACTAAATAAATTTGAAAAATTAAATGAGGAAAAAATGCTTTCATCATCTCTTATTTTAATTAAAGAAGAGTTAAAAGTTTAGAGTGGTCAGGGGTTTTAACTCTAAACCATAAAAAATAATACGGCAAGAAAGTAAAAAATTTGAGCACAAAATGCTACTATACTTTCAGAAAACAGTGATTTTCCTCTGCTGATGGACTAAAAAGCATGACAATTACAGCCATGCAACTATGCCTGAAAGTTTAATTTGCATTTAGCATGTTCCTCTTTCTGTGGGATTTATCTTCAGATGTACAGAAGATCAAGTGCTGTATTCAGAGTTCAATTCCAAAGCTGTTGAAAAGTACAAGTAATCAGAAAGCTTTTGAGAGGGCACAGAAGCAGCCAACAACAAAGCTATGTGGTTAAGAATTACAGATCATAACAGATTAGACAACTAAAATGTCCCAATTTAGGAAGGATTTCCAATTAATCTCAGCCACTGTAGATGTGTAACAACCACAACATATCAATATAAATTCTGCTTCAAGGTGGAAAACAAGCAAAGGATTACCTTTGATGAATATACAGTAGATACTGTTATTAACAGCAGTATTTGTGTAAAATTGTTTCTCAGGAGCTGCTGTTATTTTCAGATTGGTAACAATATAAAGTGGGGAAAAAAGATCCTAGAGATATATTGCCTGCAAATAACTCTTACAAGATATAGCTACTATAAGCAAGTAACTTTCCTTAAATGTATTTTTAACGTATGAACTTTAAATAACAGCTTACACAGAGGCAGTGAACATACAACTTCGAAGTGACACAAAGTACCTGTTCTGCTTTTAACACCAAAGCAACTTGATCAAACTGAAACAGGAGTATAAATCTGTAGTGGAGTTGGCTGTAGCAATTACTTGGGCCCACGATTTGATTAGTTAGATTTTCCTAGCTCGAATGCAGAAGACTGGAGTATTGGATTAGTGTGAATGCAGAACATACTGTCCCTTTAGCCATCACCTTTCGCTTCTGCTGGGATGAGCCCATGTTATATTGGCCGGCGGCTCTGCGCGCCTCCTCCTCGTGCTGCTGGATTTGTTGTTGTAACAGAATGAGTTCACCAAGCAGGCCCTGCCATGAGTTTATAATAAAAAGGAGAGGAAAAATTTGGGGTTTAAGGAGAACAAAGTTAAACAAAAGGGCATGACAAAGACAGATGAAATACAGGTATGAATGAGTCAGTTCAAACAAAAGTGAGCATTCATTAGCAAGAGCTCTTGCTACCTGGAGTTGATAAAACAGCAAGACCATGTGTTCTGCAGATCCAGGTAGAACAAAACAATCACCATTTAGCTACATTTTATAATTATATCCAGCTTTACCTAAGCATCTAAGTCTTACAAAAATTCAGCAATGCTGGCTTTAAAAACTTTTTAAAATGTTCAGAATTTCAACAATTTGTAACAAAAGTTCTTAAGTACCCACAATTTTTCAGAACTTAACAATGCATGTATCTACAGTGTTTTGGATATTCTACACACAGCTGTGCACAACAGCAAACAGGCTCAGCCTTATCAGTAGAAGTTCCCTTTTTGTTCTTATTCCTAGCAAAACACAGATGGTTTATAGAAAGATGATTTTTACCTACCATTTAGCCTGATTAAACTAGCAGAATAGTTTCTAGAGAAATAAAAAAACCCCTCCCTCTCCACTTCTGTAACACACTGCAGCTTAAATTCATGCTGTCATAAGCCTTCCTGATCACTTCAAAAATCCCTGAAACCCAATCCTTATTCCTTTGCCCATTCAGCATTTCCACAAAAGGCAGTTTTTTTCTCTTCTCTCTCCACACTAGATACTCCTACAATGATAAGCTGTCTTTCAAAGTTAGTTTAGAAATACCATGAAAGTATCTACTGGAACTTTATGAACAGTTAACTTCAGAGAAAGCAGACAAAATTATTAAGGAACTATTTGAACAATTATCTTTGAAAAATATTACATCATCTTCTAAGAAAACATACAGTGAAATGAAAGGTTTCAAAAATGTATTTGAGGAATCAGAACAAACCCTGAAATAGAACTTTGGTGTAAGAATTCAAGACATCTATTGTCAAGTTATACATTTGTTGCATGAAATACAGACACAGGCATGTACACATAAGGATAAACAACAGAGGAGAGAATGGAAAAAGGAGAGAAACAATCAAATAACCAAACAAGAACATTTGTTAAATACTGATTTGTGTAGTTTCAAGCATAGAAAAATCTTCTCATTTGTATTTTACTGAACCACTTTATGATTTAATAAATGTCTCTACTGCTAGACTAGCAAATGCATTAGAGCAGCACCAAGAACTCAGGCAAAAGATTTCACTTCTATACAGCAGCAAGGAGAGCAAGCTTCACAGCTATGCTTAGTTTTTGAGGAATAATATTTTGCAGACAAGGAAACACTCGATATAACCCAACACATTCCCTTTAAACATCATGCTGTAAGTCAAAAAAATGCAAGAAAAAACATGGAACAAAATCTGCCATGAAGGCCTTTTAGCATTTAAACAGGAAACACAACAAATGTTTGAAGCCACGAAATCTAACTATTTAAGGAGCAATTATATTTTAAGATGTCTGGTACACATCAATGTTATTCCATAGTAAAGTATGAAAAGCCTTTTTGAACCCCAGTCATTGCATTTAATAAAATATTCAAATAAAGAAGCAATTTAAAAGGCTCCTCTAGCACTTTATTCTTTGTATATAGCAATCTAATCTTATATTTCCTTTTTGTCTTATTTCTTAATTTATAGCTTTGAATTAAAAATAAATATAAAAAAATAAAATATATAATATAGATATATAAACACAGAAAATATTAAAAAAATCAAGAACCTTAAATAGAATAAAACTATACATTCAACACCCAGGTTGATATGAACCTAGACATAAACAAAAATATTTACATCTCTCTGTCACTGGACATTTCCACTGTGTGTTCCCCCCACCAAAATCAATCATTCCAGTGTAAAATTAGGTTTACTTTAAATAACTTTTTCTCAAAAAATCAACTCTGATCCATTAATGGGATTTCAAAAACCATTATATTATTCTTTTCATTGTCAAAGAAACAATGTAAAGGGGAATAACTGTAGCTGATACACTGGGACAAACCTTGGAAGGTCAAAATGAGAATCAGGGTGCAAAATAAATTTACAAAAAGGCAAAACAAGTGCTAATATTGTAACTGCACATGCTTTAAATCACCCCTCTATTATTTGACATTAAAAATTAATATAATGTACTTCAGCTGAATATGACTAATTTAAAAGGAATGCAAAGGCACAAAAATGATAGGGAAGATAAAGAGATCAATTTCTAAGAGTTTGAATAAATGCCACAATTTTATCCAATTACCCATAACGTGAAGCTGGAAATTAAGCTGGGAATATAATGGTGCTATTATTCAAAAAGAGAACATTATGAAAACACTATTGCATAACTGGCAAGAAAGAATGACACCAGTGAGAATGTTTAAAATTAAAAGATCTGAGTCAAGTGATATTCCTCACTCAAGTCTTTTATCCCTCCAGCAGAAGCTGTAGTGAAGGGCTGTGGAATATTGTGACAGTTCTCACACAGACTGAAGGCAACCCTGTGTGGGCCAAGCGAGGCAACCACAGGCTCCCAACTCCTCAACTGTGCAGCAGGTTCTTCAAGGCATGAAACTTTATCAAAGTAACAAAGCAGAGAAAGGACTATCTAAGCTCAAAATCAGTATCTGAGTAATATTTTTTTCTCCAACTCTGTCAGACCTATAACCACTTTCATGTTACAGATTAAGATCTGGAATTTGTTTGCTTTAATAGAAAGCTATTTTCTTAGAAATTTTTTCTTGAATACAGACAATAATGCAAGATAACTTTCTAAGAAGCAAACAGAGTTTCAAGTACAAGCCTGAACTACTCCCTCACATACAATACACAGAGTCTTTCAGAGATTCATATGAGGATTGTGCCCAATACTCATTCTTCTTAACAGTCCTCCAAAGCAGTAATTCCTGGATTCCTTTATCAGTTATTATTCTCTTCACAATGAAACAAAGAAAACCACATCATCGGACACATTTAATATCATCCTACAGCACTTTATGCATCCACACAATCACAAATCTTAAACTAGTATGGGCTGGCAGTGGTAAGCATTGAATGCAAAAAGGCCATTTAATCCATTGTCTTGAAAATAATAAGTTTGCCTGCCAATAAATTTAGTGATTAGGCTTTGTTGGGTATTCCTGTGTGCCTTGTTTGAAATCATCTGACCAAAACTGATCATATTAATTAGCAAATCAACAGTTTCTAAGCCTAACCTATCAGAAATAATTGGAATAACAAAAAAAAATTTGACCAAACCAAGTTTTATAAATCATATGGTCTTGTTTTTTCCATACCACACCCAGTTTTGTTGGTGATGTTAAAACACAGATGTCCCTGGGTAATAACAAGTTTCGATGACATTACTGATATTCAGTAAAAATTTCAGTTAATTTAATTATCAAAGACAATAAATTAAGATGGCCACTTCTTCACAAATCAATAGTAAGGCACTTTTGAAGTTTTACACAGTGAAATCTGTGCTAAGCAATCGCTCCAGAGAAAACATTACATAGAGACAGTTTACTGACAAAGGGGAAATAAAAAGCGAAGTTAATTCTCATGTAGAAATCCATCACTGTTCTACAGGGGAAATAAATGGTTTTAAGATGTGAGCTTTGTACAGGTTTCACTATATGTTGTCATGCATTATTAATGCAGAATAAATGTATACATGCCTGCATATACAGAAAAGTCATTTATGGAAAAGCCCAAGTTATATTTCAGACAATTTCAGCTGCAAAAATAACTATATGCTAATATATATCAGGGACTTCATAAATTGTTTTCCTTCTGTTTTTCAAAAGAATGTTTAAAAATAAACACAGGAAAAATGAAAAGCCTTAAAGTATGAGCAACATGACAATTTTGTAACTTAATAGAAACAAGAACATCATCCATGAGAATCAAAAAAATTAAACTTCACCTTCTTTACTTCAAGGAAAAAATGCTAAAATTTGAAGTTATCAAACTACAGTAACATTATTTTCCATAGAATAGTAACAGAAATGTGATGTATGGTGTATCTAGATAAAGAAGGTAAAAACCAGACTGTTTTAAGGAATGGAAATTTTTTTATTAAGATAGAAATTATTAAGCCAGAATCACAATTGTGAAAATGCCAACAGAAATGAGGTTGCAAGCAGAAATGCTTAAAACGAACTATTAAAAATCTAAACCAACTTCAGTAATAAGCTACAGACTCACGCAGAACTCACTGAGAATATCCTGAAAAATTTCAAATGCACGTAAAGTATCTAAAATCACATTCTTATTAAAAAGCAGTTTTCTTAATAATGTAATTCCTAAACATTTTTATGACTGCCTTGTATTTCCTTACACCAAAACATTTATTGATCATTTCACTAATTACATATATGAAAAGCAGTAATGCATACTGAATAACTTTCCATGACAAACTCTTTTCAAGCTGCTTCAAATAAACATCTGCAACTAGCTACAGGCGCACTTTCAAGGAGTGACACCCATTTATCACAACATTTGCAGTTTTGCAAGAGAGTAATTACCTTCTTGAACTGTTTGTCATTGTCATATCCCTGGTCAGTAGCCCTGAATGCTGTTTCTCCTGGAGAACCTAGAACATAATTACAGAAACTCCTAAGATGCAAAAGGCATTTAAAAATTCTCCAACTACACCTACTATAAAATTAAAGCTTCAAACACTCTCAATTAGTAATTAAATAAACTTTGAAGTTTGTAAAAAAAGAAAATTCATCTTAAGAAACTAAAGAAAAAAAATGGTTTAAAACTCATCTGAAAATCTTACATCTAGTTTGTGACTCAGATTAGTTATATCAGAAGGGAATAGGCAGCTTCAGTGAGACTGTTAAAAGTCCCCAAAATATTGTAAAATTAATTATTTCTGAGAAACATGGGAGGATAATACAAATTCCAATGGTGTTATTATAATGAGAAAAAAGTAAAATCTTTCCTATTGTAATAGTGTAAGTTTTCAAAAGAAGCTTCTGAAAAAAACCTGAAATAAAAAGCATCTGCTAAGGACTGTGGCAGAGATATATCAACTGTTCATTTATTCATTTTCAGAGGGGAAGATCTACATCAGAAAAAGGATTTTCACTGGCAGTGTGGCTGAGCACTGGAACAGGCTCCCCAAGGATGTGGTCACAGCACCAAGCCTGACAGAGTTCAAGAAGTGACTGGACAATGCTCTCTGGCACGTGGTGTGATTCTTGGGTGAAAAAATCCCATGCAGGGCCAGGAGTTGGACTCGAGGATCCTGATGGGTCCCTTGCAACTCAGCATATTCTATGATTCTATGAAGTATTTTTAAAATAGCTAGAAAGTATAGTTGAGTTTATACTGATATTCACTCCTTTTAGTATACTAGAGCTTTAAAAGTTTGCTTTTAAAAGGCAGGTTAAGGGCAGGAAAAAGGGCTTTTACACACCTAACAACAGAAGTAGATCAGAAGCTCCTATGACTTCACTAACCAAATTGTAACCTGTGAAAAATCAGCAGAAGAGGGGAAACAAAAATTATAAATACAAAAGAAAATGCAAAATAAAGATGAGGGATCTTTGTCTCATTTGAAGGACCACACAATCATAAATGGCCAGTATGTCTGTGTGACTATAACAAATAATAGGTGACATCTCACAATACCCGTCAATAACAACAAAACTTAAACCTGTCAAAATTCTAAGCAGCCAAAATACATAGGAGATTGTAATCTACTTGTCACTCTGCTGAGCCTGGTCCCTACTTAGGTCCCTGCTGATTTTGTAAGATTAAAAAATTAGTTCTGCCATCGAGAGTATTTTATAGAAACAAAACCACATTTCCTATGCACACTGATATGAAAATATTT
Source organism: Serilophus lunatus (assembly GCA_013399895.1). Lineage (NCBI taxonomy): Eukaryota > Metazoa > Chordata > Aves > Passeriformes > Eurylaimidae > Serilophus > Serilophus lunatus. The sequence continues at coordinate 1,311,898 of VXBA01000202.1, forward strand.
TAAAACATAGAACAATGACATAACACCTCAAAGATAAAATCTATCATGAATGCAAATGTATGTGGCTTGATAATTATTAAGGTGTATATTAGGAATAATCCTGCACCTTATTACAATAGCGACTGGATAAGGTCTTGATCAGTGCTCAAAAGGCAAGCCAGGTAGGATGATCAAATCAATAACTTACACATTTTAAAAAGCCCACTGATAGGAATGTCTCATTAAGTCTCCCAAAACCTGAAAATCATTAAGCCTGGGTACACTGAATAGACAAACCAGCCCTGTGTCTTTTGTGAAGGATATAAAACTCCTACCTACTCCTTTGAAGTGCAGCTCCTACCTCATCTAAATCTCCAAGCAAGTTCTTCTGGGGCCATATCCAGATGGAAAACATCATTCAACCCAAAAGAACAGTTTTGCTGCAAATTTCTTATTTCACAGGCTTGCAGTTGTACAATAATTCTAGTTTTCCATTCAATTTCACATTTTGGTTCTCTGTCCTTGCTACTAGAATTCTTGTTTTTAAAAATAAATTGCACTTACCTGTATCCATAACACTTTCATTCAGTGAGAACACATACATTTTCAGGATATGTTTTCTTTTAGTGACTAAGAACATACCTGTACCCCCATCTCAAATAGCTTATATCTTCAAAATTAAAACTAAGCTGAAAAATTGTTCTCACCAGGAGAAAGAAATCCTTTCAGTGAAGTGAAGCTCTCTCCAATCTTGTCAAAGTCAGGCAGAAGTTTGGCAAGGTCATCTGCATCAGGGAGGGCTTTGATAAGTTTTTCTAGGAAAACATTACAACGGTTAGTGAGTAGGGGGTTTTTCTAGTATTTTTGTGAGCAAAAATGGCTTAGGCTGTAAAATCTAGCAATTGTCTCAGGACATGGCTTTTTTTCTTCTTTTAAAAAAGTATTAAAAAGTTTGTTTCCACAGGCACCTCCCCCCAGTACAGTTGGGAAAGATTATCAGATCTGAAAAATCAGTTGTTTTTTTAGACTTTGAACTTTCTGATAAGTTGGTTGCCTCAGGTACTTTAAAATTGCCTAAAACTTATTGCTGTATTTCACCACATTTCTTACATTATTCTCTCACACACTTTGTAAAGGATATTTTAAAATTACATGAAATTGTACCGATGTTCACGTCTTGAACATTTTAAGAAAAGCTTAGTTTTTTATTTCATAAACAAGCCAATTTTGTAATCCTTTAAAACAGTCAAAATAATTAGCTTTAAAGTACTGCAGAAATGTAGTGTCCAATAGCAATAAAAGCAAGAACACATTTGTGTCAGTTCTTCAATCTCTGCATCTATCTGTAACACCCACATGTACCATGGCTGCTGGAACGAGATGATCTTTAAGGTCCCTTCCAATCCAAACCATTCTAAGACTCTTTCATAAAAATCTTCACAATTTACTCTTTTAAAAAAGAACACCACCTTTCTACCCTGCATATAGAAGTCAGTCAGTGCTTGATTTTCAGATTTTTATCTTTCATCTGAAAAGATGCAAAACCCTCTACTGTAACCTAAAAGTTCAGGAAAACAAGAGTCTTTATTTTTCATTTTCTTCTGTATTGTAATGATAATTTTGTAGACAGAAAGGTTCACTAGTCTGCATTTTTATTTTTTACTCACACATATTTTTTACTTAACTATTTACACCTTCACTTGTGTCGTTCATATAAAAAGAAGGAACTTTGTGCATAATACTACCAAAACCTGTGCAAGTCCCCTTGATGGGGCACATCTCCTATCAAGAATGGGATTATATGGCCTCATGAAAGGACCAAGATTCTCCAATGAAAGGATGAATTATGGAATATCAATGTTCAACAATGCTTAATTTCTTCCTACAAACACATTGATACAAAAGCCTTGGTGAGACACACATCAGACTTTAAAAATACAAGTACGCTCCAGCTACAGCTGAAAAGGCACTGAGGACCTGCACTCTTATGTTTAAGTTTTACACATGCCAGTCTTCAGACAGAGTAACATCATGGCTTTTGTGGTACCGAAGTCAATAAGTTCATCAAGCTCCCAAACGAAGTCAGGAATAATCCACTTATAGTCCTCGAGGTCTGGCATCATGTCCTTCCACTGATCATATGTCTAACACAAAAAAGGAAAAAATAATGGTAGAAATACAAAGGCACAGAGAGAAACATAGGAGCAATCTATTGAAAAGTAGTACCAATGTATAAAACATACACTAACCCACCACCTCTAGGTATAATTCTTTGATCCTTTGAGTCTATAGTAGTTCTCTAAATTTTCCCCATATCCATTCATCTTTACTGTTGTTAGTTAATGAAACAATGGCATTTTGTATTTCTGTGGCTATAGCAAGAACTACTGCTTTCATGTCACAACAAAGACAAGATGCATAAAATAACTGAGAGACGAATACCTTCTTAGCTGTATAACCCCCTCCTACTGCAGAGCCCAGGATAAGGTAACGAACTCTGAGCAGCCTCGACGCGAGTCTCACGAGCCAGAAGTTCCTGTGGGCCTGGAATCCAGGTCTGACATTTAAAAGTTTTGTTTTGCCAGGGGGAAGGCGATTAAGAGAAGAGAAGAGCTGAATGGATATCCTCAAGGGAGGCCTTGGAAACCTGGAGCTTGGGTGGTAAGGATGGTGAACACTCCGGGAAACAAGATGCAGGTTTTGAAGTGGTGATTTTCTCTTTATTCCACAGCTGCTGTTTGCCAGACTCCGGCAGATGACACTAAAGGAAAGAAATAAAAACTCTAAGGAACCGATTTCTTCAACACACCATTGACTCAAACACATCTTTAGAAGCAATTCATGTTACATTTTAGCTGGTTACAGATAATTTTATCACTCTGAATTAACAATTTCCAGCCATCACGGGTTTGCTACCAGGAAAATAAAAAGATGCAAATATCATTAATAGGTTCAGTATTTCTAGTGATTACAGAAACAAAATTTTAGATACCATTTATGAAGTTCTGTTATGGATTAAATTTAACTTCCACACTGGAATATGGCAAGTGACATGCCTGTGGTAAAACCCAGTTGGGGCAAACAGGAGTTAAGAGTCCATGGAAGACTTTTAACATATAAGAAAACTTTACAGTTTGGCCTATTTTATTCTCTAAATGAACTTGTTTTAGAGAACATCAAGTTTGTAGAGGATTCTCAAACCTCAAAAAAGTCAATATACAGAAAAAGCTTATTTTGGCAAAGCAGATTCTCCTTTGGGTCGGCAGCATCTTTCAGTTCCTTTCACTCTAACATGTTGCAGTTCTGGGATTACAGGACCATGGTTTTGTCCTGGGTTAGACAAGGTTACTCCTTGAGATGGCTGCACCATGTTTCTTGATGCCTTCACAAAGGAACTCAGATTCATCCAAGAGAGAAAATTTCAGTCTGAAAGATCTGACTCTGAAAACATTCAAAATGAACAGATCTTTAAGAGAGTAAGAGAATCACATGACATGGCAAATATTACATTTTCTAATAATATGTTCTATGTTATACAGTCCTTAGCCCTGAGATTTCCAATGAACTAGAGATGACATTTTCTCTGACAGGCATATTCTTAATGCCCTAAGAAGTGGAAGACTTTGTTCTAAAAGCACTTTTGACCCAGAAATTGAACTTATGGAAAATAAGTTAAAAATCAGAATTACATGACTTGAGACATTTCTCTTTGTTAAAAGACCAATTTTGCCAACAATCTGCATTTGGAAATTTCCTTCAGTGCAATGGAAAGGTTAAAAAAGGAGCTCCAAGGACTGCTCTGCAAGTCCTTGTCCCCAAGTCACTACGATGTGAAGGGAACTCTGCTGCTTTGCTGAAGTATCCAAAGGCAGGGCCTTGGAATACTAGGAATGCTTTATTTCCCACTTTTGAAGACAGTTTTTTTATATTAGGGTGTGATATAAAAGCAAGCTGATGACTGGGCTGGTCTTCTGCTTTGCAGTCATTACCATCACACAGAAATTCAGAGGCCTTGTGGTAACAACACACTCTCATGGATAGTCTTCACCCAGGCTCAAGGTATTTTGTGCAATATTATGTCACTTTCTTCCCTGTGATTGTTCTTTCAGAACACATTTTGTTTTACAGCACCCAGTCTGTAGGTTTAGACTGAAGCAAAAACTGAATTCCATCCCATTCTCTTATGGAAAGAACTTGATCAACTGCAATTGCCTTTTGAGTGTTATTGCACATCTCACGCCCAACCTGCCTTAACTGCACATCTGGAATCCTGTAATTCCTTTAAAAAATCCCCACTACTCCTCCATGATACCCTTTCTCCTCTCCTCCTGCTGCTAAAAACTGATGAACACACACCAAAAAAAACCCCCCTTGATATCTTCACTGCAAAGTGCGATTAAATAGAAAAGAATGCCAGAGCAATGCTATTAAATGAAGCATTTGGTCAGTTCCAGATTTAAAGCCTCTGGAAAGCTCATTTTAACAATAAGAAAAATCCTCCTTCCGGACACGAGTAGCTCTGCCGCTAGGATGTGATTACAGGCCTTCCACTGCACCGAGGCTGCGAACGCCTCGTAAAACCAGGGCGAGCGTCCCGTTACCCCCGTGATCACAGAGCAAACGTAACCCAGCAAAAAGCATCTCCTTTCTCATTCAGCTCCACACGACGCTGATTTTCCTGCTGCTCCCAAAGGTGGGTTAGAACCGGGTGATCTCCAAGGTCTCCTTCCAACCCAAACCACTCCAGGATTCTATGAAATCTGCCGGGGACCTTCGGGAAGACCCGTTTTACCGCTCCTGCCTGCAAGGGAGCGGGAGAACGCTGCAGAACCAGCGGGAGCTGCCGGCAGGGAACGCGGCAGACGGAGCCCCGTTCCACACGCACCGCCCCCCGCAGGTGCCGGGGGAGCCGGAGGGCGGGTCCCGCCCGGCCCGGGGGTCCCGCGGCCGCCTCGGGCCCACCCGCGCCCCGCCCTGCGGCTCCG
>VXBA01000202.1:1316894-1363798 GCA_013399895.1 Serilophus lunatus
CGGGATAGTGGGCCTGGGGCTGTGACACCGGGATAGTGGGCCTGGGGCTGTGACACCGGGATAGTGGGCCTGGGGCTGTGACACCGGGATAGGGGGTCTGGATGTGTCACACCAGGATTATGGGTCTGGAGCTGTCACACCGGGATGGGTCTGGGTCTGTCACACCGGGATCATCAGTCTGGAGCTGTCGCACCGGGATAATGGATCTGTCACACTGGGATGGATGTGGATCTGTCACACCGGGATAATGGGTCCATCACAGCGGGATCACGGATCTGTCTCACCGGGATGGATCCGTCACACCGGGACAATGGATCCGTTACAACGGGATCGTGGGTCTGTCACACGGGGATGGATGTGGATCCGCCACACCAGGATCGTGGGTCTGTCACACGGGGATGGATGTGGATCCGCCACACCAGGATCGTGGGTCCGTCACAGCGGGATAACGGCTCCGTCACACCGGGATCATGGGCCTTTCCCCCCGGGGTCACGGATCCCTGACACCGGGGTTGAGGACCTGGAGAACCGCAGGNGGATCGTGGGTCTGTCACACGGGGATGGATGTGGATCCGCCACACCAGGATCGTGGGTCTGTCACACGGGGATGGATGTGGATCCGCCACACCAGGATCGTGGGTCTGTCACACGGGGATGGATGTGGATCCGCCACACCAGGATCGTGGGTCTGTCACACGGGGATGGATGTGGATCCGCCACACCAGGATCGTGGGTCTGTCACACGGGGATGGATGTGGATCCGCCACACCAGGATCGTGGGTCTGTCACACGGGGATGGATGTGGATCCGCCACACCAGGATCGTGGGTCTGTCACACGGGGATGGATGTGGATCCGCCACACCAGGATCGTGGGTCTGTCACACGGGGATGGATGTGGATCCGCCACACCAGGATCGTGGGTCTGTCACACGGGGATGGATGTGGATCCGCCACACCAGGATCGTGGGTCTGTCACACGGGGATGGATGTGGATCCGCCACACCAGGATCGTGGGTCTGTCACACGGGGATGGATGTGGATCCGCCACACCAGGATCGTGGGTCTGTCACACGGGGATGGATGTGGATCCGCCACACCAGGATCGTGGGTCTGTCACACGGGGATGGATGTGGATCCGCCACACCAGGATCGTGGGTCCGTCACAGCGGGATAACGGCTCCGTCACACCGGGATCATGGGCCTTTCCCCCCGGGGTCACGGATCCCTGACACCGGGGTTGAGGACCTGGAGAACCGCAGGTGTTGGGAGTGATCACCTGGCGGCGCCAGCGCTGAAAATATTCCCTCGTGCCTCATCTGAGGGATTCTTGCAGCGAGTTGACTCTACAGTGGACGTGGATATTTTCTCCAGTTACGTATTTGAAAACTCTTGCCGTGACTCTTCTCAGTCTCCTTTTCTTTAAATGAGATAACCCTAAGTCCCTCTTCCATGTTTTGTCATTTTGTCCGTGCTCTCCTGTGGACTGTCACCAGTTGATTCACAGCTTCCTTTCCGTGATGTGGCCAGAACTGTGTGTCATGTGCTGAGAAACACAAAATGAGGTTTGGGGTGTTTTAGAGGTCACGCTTGTTTATGTTGTGGGATTTTTCAGAGGAAAATAAGTTGCACAAGGGTGACATAACACATAAATGTGTTTTCAGAACTGAGTTAAAAGGTGTTGGGATGAGGTGAGGCACATGTTTTTGTTCCTTGCTTGCCTACTTTCAGACTATTTATTTATTTATAAGTTTGAGGAACTGCATTTTAAATCTTACCTTTGCTTTTGTGTTTTGGCTTGACCACTGGTTCTTGGGATTTATATCTGATTTTTTAAAGGGAAGTTTCAATTTAAAGGTAGGAACGATGATAGTCCATAGGACACGTTACATATAACTTTTTAGGTGTAAACTGCTGTGTAATTCTTACTCCGAACAGTAGAGAGCATAATATAACCAAAGGTTCCATTTTAGGCTGCTTTAGAGGTGTTTTCTCCAGGAGATGGTGAACCTGCTTAAGAAAGTGAAGTCGTGTCACCAACTTCTTTGGTTCTGGATTAACAGATTCTGATGGAATGTTATGACAGGTTGTCAAACTATGGAAATGATGAATGTTCCACGCCTTTAATCTGCTTTTTCTTTGTTTTCAGTTGTGAAGATATAAATACCTTTATAAGGGTGTTCTGTAGGAACACAGATTGTCAGTTGGAGCTGGAATAAACCTATGAATACTGAAAAGGTTGTATGAGCCTTGTTTCTTCCTTGAAGACCCTGGTTTGGTGAGATACTGTGCATGCAGCTCACCTCTGACAAGGCAGCCAAGGGTGCCTGCTGTACCCTGATTGCTACAGACACTAGAAAGAGCAAGGCTGATGTTTGGGATAGCAGAAAAAGATGACCAGGCAGAAAAAGCATGTGTGACACTCCTGTTTTCTGTCCCTGGCACCTCCCAAAATAATGAGTCATTTCCCAAAATCATCAGCTTGCCTTAGAAAAGGTACCTTTGCAGTCATTTCGTGTGTGTTACAGCTTCTAGATAGCACTGCTCATTTTCCCTGTGTAATCAGATTTATGAGAAATGGGCTTTAATGCATTCTTTCTTTTGAAGTTTTAATTGAAAATTGTGATTCTCTTGTAATAACTGGAGTTCTCTTTCAGAAAAAGTTCCTGGTCTCAGAAAAAGAAAATGAAAAGGTGAGAGGCTCAGAGCAAGCCTCAGAGGAAGGAGAGGGTAACACTGAAGCTTGGGCGTGGAGAGCAGCTTGTTCCCCCTTGATCTTATGCAATAAATCTCCCTTAACACAGCTTGGTATAGTTACATCCAGTAGGTGTCCAGGCCAAACTTGGCTCCAGTGCCAACTGCTCATCACCAGCATTTTCAAACACATCTGTCCCTGTGCTGTGCACATCTGGTTTCCAAGTCTGTGCTTGGCTCACATTATTAGAAATATGCAACTTTTATTACATTAACTGACATAACTCCCTCGTTTTCTCTTCTCTGTTCCCTGCATTTCTCCCACTTCGGTTTCTCTGATCCTGCCCACTGGAGGATAAGTAGTGATCTTACCTGGTGCTTGAGATGTCTGGGACTTGTACAAGTTCATGCCGCACAGAAGTAAAATACTAAGAAATAGGAACTAACTTGGTACCTCTTGACTTATTTCAATTACCCTAGAAATAATATTTTAGTTTTCTCAACATATTTGCTGGAAGAACAGGTTTGCCTTTTCTGACCTCATTCTTAAAATACTTGTTGTGTAACTTCTTAAAAAGTAGCAAAGTACAAGGAAATAGTAGTGAAGTGGGAATGAATCACAAGACTAATAAAGAAATACAACCCAATAGTAGCAAAAAAAAAAAAAAAAAAAAGGACCTGTTAAAACCCTCAGTATTGCTTTCCTGCCAGCTTCCTTTTGGCTCTGATTTGAAGGTCAGAGACATCTTTATCCAGCTCACTGATGGGAAACTCCAGTTTTCCCCAGGAGTGAATAAATAACCTCACTGACATCTCCCAATGCTAAGGGTGAGGTCAGAAGGCATTCCGTGATTATATTCTTAATAGTGAATAAAAAAACCTAGTTGCAGATCCTACATGGCTGTATCCTGACACACACTCAGTGCATAAATCCACCTGTACACAGTGCTAGAGGTTGAATTTTGTTTCAAGGCACATGTGGGGTTCACTGCTGAACACTCAGTTCGGACTAGGTGCTAAGAATATTAACAGCAGTGCCTATTTTTCTTCTTATTTGGACACACTTCTGGTTTCCAGTGATTTCATAATCTCTTGAAGAAAAAGTACTCCTCTCTTGCCCTCTCCTAAAAGTTTCACACCAGCAGCACTTGCACCTCTCAGGGTTATGACCTGGAGTCATATTATGGGAAACTCTCGTGAGATAAAACTTTCTCTATCTTCCAATGTTTTTGAGTGAATTCTACACATACTCTCACAATTGCAAAACTCCAACAACAGAATGGAGGGAGGAGGGATGAGTGTTACCTGCTAACCCCAGAGAGGGAGGAGCTCCATACTTCAAACATTAGCAGAGTTATAAGAAAGGTGTGTGCTTAGAGCACTTCCTCAATGTAGAAGTTCAAGCACACTATGCTGAAGATCTGTCCTGAGAGTGCTCTAGAAAGTCTCCAGAGGGTCATTTCATGGGAGAAAATCCTGCCAAGGAGCATTATGCACAGCTTAACCAGGGAGAAGAGAATGAGATGGTGAGTTTTATCTCTGTCTAGGTCTTTCTCAGCTCAAAGCAGAAGGTGGAATGTGTTCTGCAATACAGATTGTAATTGAGTTATAGCTGGTTTCAGTGTTCTCAACAAGAAACAAACAGAAAGGAATATAATTTTTTTGGCAGAAATTTAGGTTGGTTTTCTCCGCTGGATTTAACTGCTTATCCCCTCTAACAGGGGATAACAGATTATTGATGTGGAGTTACAAGTCTAGGTGGACATGGTCTAATATGGGCTTGAGGGATGGACCAGAGTGGTATCCCTAACCATTTGGCAGCTGAGTGTCCAGGGTCAGCTCCAGTTAGAGAATTGGAAATCTTGGCTTTCTCCAGAACATAAAAACATATTTGCATAAATTATTAACAAATGTGGTGTATTGAATTGGCAACTCTATTCCACCCTAAGTGCCTTTATAAAGCTGGATTCCTAAGCACAGAACTATCATAGTTCCTTCCAGAATTTCCCAGGGAGGAATATGTTTGCATGCGTTCCGTAATTTTTGAAGGAAGTCCTATGCTTACACAAAATATTTGATGTCCTGCATGGCACTTTTCTAAAATAATAATTCCAGTGCATGATTGAAGTGAATTCAGTGTTTCTTAGCTGCTCTGGCCTTACTGCATATTATGAATCACCTATTCATATGGATTCTGTCCATATTACATATTCTCTTGGAGATGTCAGATCCATGACTCAGCTGTACAACAATAATTCTCATACATATCTGGTAAATGCAGTTACTTCTCAAAGTTCCTGTAGCTCTGCTGTGGGTGCCTGCAGTCACTGTAGCTCTGCTTGCAGGATTTGTGGGTGTACAACAGCCTCAGCAAAGCTATTGAAACACAGTCACTTGCAAGCTGACATGACTTCACTTTCAGAAACCCTGAAGAAATCCTCAAATTCTCCTTACTAAGAATTCTGTTCTAGTGAAAAAGAGAGAGTGTCGTGGAGAAACACAGACATTTGTTACCTTCAGATACGAGTGTGAATTTTCAGACAGCTCTCCCAGCCATCCAGGGAAAGGGGAGATGATTTCACATTTTGTGTAATGCAAACCTGAGTAATCTGGGATGTGCTGGAGAACGTAGTACAGAGTCACCCATCAGCATGAGCTGAGCAGTGCAGGAAGAGCAAGGCACTGGTTCGGAGGGTGGGGCCTAATTATCTCAGTGCAATGTGGAGCACAACTGGCTCTGCCGCCCAGTTACTAAACCTGCCCGCGGCACCCCACTTCTGGCTCTAGCCCTGGTGCTGATGTTCCACTGCTCCACAGCTCCAAACAGCTGCTGGGTTTTCGTCCATGCTCCACCCTGCCCTGTCCTTCTAGGACCATAAACACCCTGCCAGTCTTGGCACCAGAAATGCCAGAATTGAGCTTGAGCTAATTAGGTTTAAGTGGACTGCCTGGGTGCTCTGTACAATCACGCTGTTGTACCCCACATGTCCACTTCCAGCTGTGCAGTACTGGGACATCCAAGCTGTGCTTGTATGGAGCCAGTTATCCCAATGGTGTTCTTGTTTCTCACCAGTGTATACTGAGACCATACCCCAAGAATTCAGTGCTCAGGGGTCTGTCTCCACTGTGAATCTGAGATATGAGTCAGTCTCCGCTGTGACAGTTGCCACATTCTCCCTACCTGCAATGAATATGATCAGTGCTCATTCACCTGGGATTCCCACACAGAATTCAAAGAAAAAACCATTTTAATGAAACATTTGAGTAGTAAGCACAATTAAAAATACAGCCATATTATGCACATGTGTTTGATATATATTGGTAAGAGAGAATAAAGCTATGAATATGAGATGAAGATATCCATAAGGGTGTATGAGGCACTGTTAGAGGATGCAGAAAAAACCCAATGTGTCTATAGAAAAAGAGAATAGCTAATGTGTGTATTTGTGTGAAAGAAAAAAGAAAGTGATATGTAGGTGGGGGCAATTGTGAAGAAATAGACAAAGAAGGCTCTGTTTAAGTGGGCGAGTAAAGAAGAATACTTGAAGCAAACTGGTTTATGTGCAGACATTCTTTCTTTGTTAAAATAATATATTTTAAATTACTGGCAACCAGAACAACTGGAAGTGGCACGTAATGTCAAAACCCTGAAAAATATTTTTGGCATTGTTTTCAACAGTGGGTTTAATCCACCTGAACCAAATTATAAACAAGTAACTCTTGACTTCTTGAACAAAGTCAGATCACTTGATGTAATAATGTAACAGTGTCATTATGTGTGTGCCAGTTCTTCTAAAGCAGAATAGTTAAGTAGTTTTGAAAGCATGCAAGTAGTTCATCTGAACTCTGGATGTGCAATGCTTCCCTGTGTGAACTAGCTGTCCAGTTTGCTGAGGAAAATTGGGGAGCTCTAATGAGAAGAAACGTTTCTAGGCTTCCTTCAGAGTTTCCATTTCTTGTTACAGCTGAGATGCTAGATAGTCCTGGATTTAAGAGTAATCACTCTGACTGGCTAGGAAATCTACTTTATATATCCTTGTATGTCTGTGGGATTACTTTATGTGGCTGAAGAACATTTGTTTGAATGAAAGTTCACTCTTCTGGTATGCAGCTAAAGCTTAGCAAAGTATATTCAGAGCATGAGATAATCTCTCTCTTTCTCCATAACCATTTGTGTAGTTCGAGAAAGATATCAGTAGTGTGAGAGCACTCTGAATACAGCAGCTTGTCTCAGAGAGGGCTAACAGTATGCTACCCTTCAGAAAAACCTGCTGGAAGGTGTTTTAGAGAAGTACATTTTTGGTGGAATAGGAAGGAAAAGCACATCTTTATGTCCTCTGCTGATTTGATGCTCTTCTTCATATATATATTTTGCACAAACACTAAAGTGTGAAGCTTAAGTCTTGCAGTGCAGAAGATTGTGATAGACTTGGACAATCTACTGCTTCAGGAAGGATTTGCCTGGAGCCTTGTCTTCAGGACGTGTTTCCCCACAGCTTATGGCTGAAGGAATGAGAGAACTGCAGTCACTTGGCTAGTGAATCTATTTGCTGCTGCATATTGGCAGCTGTCTATCTCCTTTGAGATGCCAAAATTCTGAATGGAATCTGATACAAGAATTTTATATACTTTGACTTTAAAAAATTTAACTTTTAAAATGAAAATAGAATCTGAAAAGTGAAACCTTGTTGCTAGTGAACAATAGTGAATGCTGCTACTAGTTTCATAGGGTACAGAAACAAACCTCTGATGAAACAGGTTCTGGTTTGTAAGAATGAGATTCAGTTATTAAATTCCTTGTGAATCTTATCCAGTCTTTCAAGTCTAATCCTATTATCTGTTGTTATAGCAACTGGTTATTCATAATGGGGTACCTGGTGTTTAGGTTGCCTGAAATATGATCGTTCACAGCCGTTGTTTAGGCTCCCTGCTGGTAGCTACAGGCTTTGTCTTCACCACAAAAAAGGGTGCCTGAATTTGTTTGATTTTGCATTTAAATTCTTCTGTGCAGATGACCTGGCAGCTAGAGGCAATTTTTCTTTTAAACTTAAGTAACAAAGACTTGCTGGACACTAGAGTGATAAGCCCTTGAATGCTGGCTTTGTATGATTGTAAAAGCAGCTAAGAATCTTTCTTGCCAACTGAGCAGGTCTGGCAGCTTTTTCTGTCCCGTGATCCGGAGTCCCTCACTAGACCCTTCACTCACAAGTCAAACCATTTTGTTACAGTCACTCTCATGACTGTTGGGAGTCTCAAAAGAAAAGGGATTTTAATAGATGATGAAACAAAGCTTTACAATGCACTATAATTTATTAAAAAATATTGTATAGAGATGAGATGAGCACTGTATACCAACCTATTTTGTAGATGATGCTACTTCCTATCAGATAATGAGAAGCCCTTTGGAGTCTTACAGATAGTTAATCTTTGCTTTGTCTTGCACCATCTCTTAGTCTGGTGCTCTCAAGAACCCAGATTATTTGACTATGAAATGTTATATATGCCAAATGCACTCACTGAACTATAAAAACTTGCTCATACTTTAGAAAAGTTATCGAGGTGCAAACCTATATCCATCAGAATCCTCCTCAAAAGAAGCATGTCTGCACCAGCACAACCTCTTTGTGCAACGAAATAAAACACGGCAAAAGTTATTTCCTTAGCAATATAAAACTAACCTGACAAACATGTTCTTACCAGTGACATCAGCACCAGGAGTCCTGCCAGCCCCGAAAATATTGTTTGCCATAGTGGACATGCATTTGATGGAAATCTTTGTAGTACAGGCTGAGTGAATCCTGAATAAGCTTGAAGAATTTCTAAATGCTAATTACTTTAAGTCATTCACATAGCTGAATAAACCTGCATCATGTGTGTGCCTGTCCCTCCCTTCTTCATGCACATTGTTGTGTGTCTAACGTTTGCCTGGTTTTGGAGCAGATAATAGTTATGAGAATTCTTCTGGAGAATTCCACTGTTGACTTATTCAACAAGTGAGAAGTTTCTGTTTCAACAAGGAATTATTCACGTATTAATTTTTTTTTATGAATGCAGCATTCATTGCTGTAATCCTTTCAGCTGAAAGCATAGGGTCAGGAAAAACTCCTCAGCCTAACAGAACATTCTGTTCTGAAGTTAAGTATTGAAAAGTTCCAGCTCAGGGAACTTTGGCACAAGAGAGGTTTGGAGCTCAGTCTGTTTCCCTGCCTTGCTTAATTTCTGAATGATGCAGTGCAGGTAATCTGCTCCAGACATTTCCAAATCATGGGAAATGCCTTGCTTTGGATTTAGATTCCTTCATGGACATCCAGATATGAAACAGAAGTTAACATCTGATGTTTATTCTTTCCCAGCTTTCTCCTTGTAGAACTCCTGAACAGCTATATTCATAAATGTCACATTCATCAAGACATGAGCCAACAAAACTGAACAAACACCTGTGTTCATATGGCAGGTTGTGCCCTTAAAGGGTCAGAACAGCTCAGTGATCTCTCTCTTTTTTTCTCTCTCTCTCTCTCTCTCTGTCTCTCTCTCTCTCCGTCCCTCTCTCTCTCTCTCTCTCCCTCCCTCTCTCTCTCTCTCCCTCCCTCTCTCTCTCTCTCTGTCTTTCTGTCTCTCTGTCTCAGGGAAGTCCCTTGTGAGAAATAACAAGATCCAGCACATAGTGTAGTGGATATCTTAAAGACGATGGCCCTTTTTTCCCAGACAAGCTGATTGCCTTGTCTGCCTCTTTCCTATTTTTCAAGGTAAGGAATACTGATGCTTCGTTTTGGGAAATGTTTTGAGATCTACAGATTAAAATCACTTTTTGAGTGGAAACTGTTCTGAAACAGAAAGGCCTTAAGACATATGAAGGCATAAGGGGACTTTCCATATATTGGTTCATGGTTTCCTAGGTAGAGAAATACAGAGTCTGCATTATATTGTCATACCAGGATTGGGGAATCACTGAGCACTTCAGCAGAGAAGAACCCTGCCAACAGAAGGTGATCCCAAATGTCTGCCAATCACATGCAGAGCACCCACCCTTCCCCTTCTTAATTGTATTAGCTATAGCCTTATTGACTTCTCAGACATTGTGTGTAAGGCGCAAAAGCTGAAAATTAGAGGAATGATTCACTGCCAGAAGCAAGATGCACATGGCAGCAATCTTGTTCTTCCCCACCCTGATATTCATGCCCATCCCAATTTGAAAATATTATTCCAGTTATTCCAGATCCAGCAATATATTGGAGGAAGTCTGAAGGCATGTTCTTTTAACAGTTCTTCCCTTAGGAAGAACTTCTTCCCTTGGGAATTCCTTTGCCTTGCTGACAAGTTGTAAAATCTGGATCTGAGCACCTGGATCATGCTAGTATTGCTATGAGCAGTAAATCCACAATGTTTAATGTACTATTCTGTATGCTGGTGCTGACACTAATTCTGTAACCTTTTTCTAAAGGATACAACAAGAGACAGGGGCATGGAGACCCTTTACCTGTTTATAGGAATACATGAATATTAATAGCATGACTGCCACATCAACTAACTTCTAGTAACATTACCTGTCTGCTGTCATCCATGGGTTTCCTTCTATCTACTGCAGAGTTACCTTATATTCTTGGTCTGCTCAGAGATTACAGAAACCTTTAAAATTCTGTGTATGCATCTCATGGGTGGTATAACCAGGTCCTGTGCAGTGCAAGCCACTTCCCCATGTAGTTTACTATGATTTTCCCCCACAGTTGCCACCTTCTTCCCTTTAGAAACCTCTTAGAGATTACCTAGGATGACAGATTATGTCTTTTGGAGAATGTCATAGAGCAGGTGTGCTGAGGCAGCATGTGGAACCACTGGGCAGGGCCTCCATTTCGCATAACAAGCAAAGACACCAGCCCAGAACCAGGAATTATGCATTACTCATCCTTCCAATTACATTGCCTTTTCTTTTCACCTTATAAATGAATCTTGCAAAATCTGTAGCTGCAGATATCTGATCTTCAGAAACAGATTGCACAGTTGCTGCAGATGTACTAGGAGGAAGTAGGTTGAGGAACCTTAATCCTTATGTTGGCAAATTCTCCTGGCCAGACAAATCTGCATTACTAACTTGGGGTCTGAAGGTTAGGACCTCTGTGTTTTGATATCATTCCTATTCATGCATACACATAAGATTGTATTATGCTGAGTTGTACAACTTCATAAAAGTATTGGTCAGGCTACAGCAATCTAGATTTTGTGACGGTGGATGAAGAGTTCTGTGGAAGATGCAAATTTTTTGTAGTCACGTTTAAGACTGAAGAAGACAAGTACGAGTTCCAGGACTAGTTTTTTCACAGTACCATACCTAACAAACAGTATGTATGGGACCACAGTGGATGATGGGAAGGTATAGTATTCTAGGCATTTAGGCATTTTTTTAGGAGAATTAGTAATGATTTTTCCCTTGTGTTTGCTGTGCAGGACATATTTGGCTACAAAATTCAAAGATGCCGAAAGGCCTTGTGCTTTGCTGGATACATCTTGTCCTGTGGGGCTTTGTGGCTGCTGTTTTACTGGAAGCCAGAGTGGGATGTGTGGGTAAACTGCATGCGCTGCAGCTTGGAAGAAGCGGATACTGTTCTCCTTAGAACAACAGTAAGTGCTACTTTAATCTTCAAATTAGTCCCTAGTATGTAGTTATTTGGAAGATGAATTAATTGTACTGAATCCAGTTAGCTAAAATGTCTTCCATTGCAATAATATCTTATGTGTACCATCATTGATCAAAAGAACTCTTAAGTGTTCCACAAATTATGTGTATGATGATGACTGGAATGGAAGGAAACATGATCAGACAGGAGGAGAGAAATTGGAGTGATAAAACCTGTAATATCTGTGTTTTCAAGACTGTATTACTTGTTCTCAGTTCTTTCTCCTCCGTTCTACCATCCCTGTACTTTCAACATTGTAGATCTGTGCTCCAGATTCTGAAGCATCTGATTAGCAGTGTCCAGCAGATCCTTTTCCCCTCTTTTTTCCTTGACATGTATGTCCCAATGAAGATGACCCCCTCTGCCAAAATTTATCTAGTGAGCCAAACTAAAGATTTGTCTAGCTCTGTCCCCAACAGTGTCCAACAATGTGTCATGAGGGATCAGTGTAAGGAAGAGGGTAAGCTTAACTGCTGTTTTTCTTGGCTGTATGTTTTCATTTTCCATTAGCCCTTCCCCATGTCCAATAAGCTCACAATACTGCGGTTAATTCTTTCAGAGTTGTTATGCTTTGCTAGTAGTTTCCTAACATAGGTTTCCACCTATTGAGAACCATACTGAAGCACTGCAACTTATGCAAACCCTGATTTTATTTCATGGAAGGTACTACAACACTAAAGGAAGCAAACTGAGACTTGATTCTGAATCCCAGCTGAGCCTGAATATTCCAAGAGCAGGCAGGGCTGGTTTACTTCCAGAAGTTTGTTTTCTTCTGTTTCAAAGATTCCTGAGCAATGACATTTTCAATGTTTGTAATTGAAAATGGATCACCTGGTACCACTGTGTTTGAGCCACCTTCTTAAATGAGCAGAGCATCATGCTGGTAAAATCCCAGGATCTGCCTGTTGAATATTTTATAATGAAATGATCTGCATCCTAATAGACTGGGAGTATGTTTCTCTTTTTTTAAAACAGCATATTAAGTTTTATACACCTTTTTAATCTTCAATCAGTTTGCAATTTTAATTACTAATTCTTGTGTGTCATTTGTAAAAGATTTGCCATGCCAAGCACTTTTTAAATAAATGAGTTTTTAAATGATCCTTTATGTAATTAAACAAGAATTGAGCCATGTTGTACATTCTTGTTATCAAGAAGCTTTCTCAAATTATCCTCAGGGCATTTGAAAATTTCAGATTTCTTTCCCTATATTCTGATTATATCCAATCTCAAACATGATGGCTACTGCTAATGAGGATTAAAGTAATCCCATCAACTTGATCCTTGGAATTATCTTTGACTCCATGTAAAACCTTCATTATTAAGTCATCATTATCTGTGCAATTGCCGTATAAGAGCCTATTAGCTCACATTTTTAATTGAATTTTGACTCACTTCAGTTCAAATAATGAGCACCTGTGTTATTCACTGCTTTCCATCTCAATCTGCATCCCAATGATTACTCATTCTGAAATCTAAATTAAAGATAAATATCAGAAAATAAATGTTATTCCACTCAAAAGGACAGTTTATGAAGAAAAGTACACAAATAAATGAGATATATAAACATTATTAAAGTTCTTTTTTGACCACCTAAATTATTCAAAAGGACTTCAAAAGGTACAGAAATCTTTTTTACTGTTACCATTTCCAGTTGAACTTTCATAACTGTGCTTTCAGAACCTGGCTGTCTAAGGTAATCAGCTTTTTACATCTTCAAAATTGCTCACACACTGAGTGTAAGTCAATCTCATAGTTGGATTTAATGCATGTAGTTCAGCGTTTGGGACTGAAACTTAATGTGAGGATACTATTACAGTAGTTGCTCTAATCTCCAAGACTGTACTACCAAGAATTTCTATCAGGCAGTTCCAATGTTGAACTTATTTTATAAAAAACAGGAAGATCATGAACTCCACTTTGTAACAAAAAGCTTGTCTAAGGTACTATAAGAGAGGCATAGTGCTCAATACACTTCCAATAAAGTGTTAACTCAGGAGAGACTGTGAAAAGGTATTGGCACTAAGCATCCGTTTTGTAGCATAGCACTGTATTCCCTTTGATCTTCCCATCACAGCACGGTCACTGCAACTCAGATTGTCCTGTATTGTTTGCCTGTCCTAGACCATGACCTGGGTGTTCACATTCCACCCTTATCAGCCAGGCACAAGACCTGTGACCATTGAATTATTTGCAGTACTCACATTTTGACAGGATGGTGGTTCTGATCCCATTCTGCTGTTTTTCTATCAGCCACAAGTGTTGGGACTTTTTGTTAATCCTTGTAATAAGCTACAACAGTGCTACAGAAGTGCTACTGTAGGCATTCATTCCGAGGTAATATTGAGTTTGTTCTAGTTTGGGTGGAAATTGTGACACTTCTCTTTTATACTCACTTAGGATGAATTTCGCGTTTATTCTCGTAAGACTGTGTCGTGGATCTCTGTGTCTGCATTTATTAAAAGTGGATTGGATTATCCAGCCACTGCTGAGGAAGATTCAATCTTCGGCAAAGCCATAATGAAGCCAAGTTTTCAAGTAAGTAAAGTATTCCTTACAGCATCTGACAAACCTCAGCCACACTTCACGGATTGATTGTTAGCTGTGAAACACACACAGCTGAGAAACTTGCAGCTTGAGGAACATAGTGAGCTGTAATAAAACAATACAGAGATTTTGGAGCTGTACTCTCTTCTGTAAAAGCCCTTTCTTAATCTGCAGTGGGTCATGAAAAAAGAATCCTTGCTATTTCAGAGAGAAAAATTACATTGCAAGTAGGAGAGCTTCAGGACACTAGGGTTGGCAGCGAAGAATCAGAATTCCAGATCAAAAACTCTTTACTGGCATAAGACTCAAGGAATTTAGGGATAAGGGCGTCTGAAAGGAAACTGTGCAGAATCGAACACAGCTGCTACAGTAGCATGACAAGGATGAGTGCAGCTGGTGGGCAGTGGAACAGAAAAGTGCTTCGGCAGAGCTGCATCAGTATTTCCAGAAGTGTTTCATCAACATTTTGCTTATTTGCCTTTGTTTGCACCCATTTGTGCTTTAAAGTACATTTACTGGAGTCAGATTTTGTGCTGTTAACTGTTCTTGTAAAAATGTATCTTGGTTTCTGTCAGTTCCATAACTTTGAGATCCCAGGTAAGCACTGGGGAGAAGGCAGACAATTAACTGATCCAATGAAATGACAAGGTCACTCTTGAGTTGAGTAAATATAATTATCTCCTGTTTAGAACAAATACCAGACAGTTCAATTATGTGTCTTGCTTAGCATTACGTGTTAAATTGGTGTGAGTAATAGGAATGCAAGGATATGTTTGGTAATATCTGCTCTTGATTATAGATACTAGATCACTGAGGACTGAGGAATCTATAAAAGAGCTGTTTTCCCTTTCAGGAAATAAATTTCTAACTTGCTAAGATTTCTTTTTGAATCAACAAAAATTTGAAATAAATATTTTTGTAATGAACCTAACTCCAGCAGAGCAAAGCTGTTGCTATTACCACTGTTTTGTGTGGACGTATATTAATGTACATAAGAAAGTTTAGTGCCAACTAGTTTAATCAACTGGTACAGTATGAAGAAAGTGGAAACCGGCCTGTAACAGTCTTCAGAGGATCAAATTAGTAACATAAAAAAGCCAAATATAGCCTCAAATAATAGGCCCTTTGAACACCAGTTTCATATCAATCAAAACAACTGGATAGAAAAGACCAGATTTCAAGGCAGCAAAGAGCAAATAGTTTAATCCTTCACTAGCAATTCAAAAGCCTCTACTTATAAGTCAATTATGAAGTGTTTTTGCCATTTAAACTACCTAAGTTCAGAGAGTTATGTGCAGTGCCCAAAAGCTATCCAAGGACCTGTTCTGACACAGAGATGAGTCTCTCATTTCCCATTCCAGTTTTTAACATCACAAATACTGCAGCTCCTACTGTATGAAATCCTGACTCCAGACCTCTTGTTAAATTAATGACTGTGGTTATAGCTCCACTTTGAATCAGTGTGCAAGTTGAGTATAGATTTCATTGGTCTATAATAATGCTTATTGCACTTGGTAGGGAGAGTCCCCTGGAGCTGATTTCTTTATCACTAATGTGTACATGTGTATAGCCTTGCCTTCTACCAGCTGATAGGAAACACCATTATCTCTAATAGGCTTTGCTATTGTTGTGCAGGACAGGACAGACTCCTTTTGCAAGTTATAAATGACAATGTGTGTTCTTAATGGAAAACTGCTCTGCAAGGGCTTAGAATCATCAGTGACTCAGTATCCTGGGATGGCCTTTCTTGTCTGTTGGCATATTTGTTCAGCTGAAGGACTCAGCACCATGCCTGGAAATGACCCAAAACCTCTGGTTTTCCTCAAAAGACAGAACATAAGGGAGTTGTCAGCTGAAGTTAGGATTTACCAACTGCATATGTACCCACCGTAACATCAATGATCTCTTCATTCTGTGAAATGAATCACAAAATGGGGAGAGAAGAAACACTGCTTTGTACTTGACTGACTTAAAGATCTGTAAAGCTTACTGGAACCTGGACTGAAGTGGGGATCCCAACCTATAATTTAACTATGGAGTTAGTGTATGAATAATGTCTTCTCAGCCTCCTTGGCCCCCATAGAATTTGCTTTATCTGTACTTGACCCCAGTGAGGATGACTAGTTGAGATCTGTGAGCAGGCCTGGGGGTATTTTTGTTTGCTGTGTTGCATGTATTGTTACCCCTGTTCTGTTTTCTAGGTGAAAAGTATCCAGGTACAAAAAATCCGCTTTGTCTGGAATATCTATGCAAAGCAGTTCCAGAAAGTTGGGTGAGTGCGCTGCTCTGGCTGCACGAGTATCTGAGGAAGTCAAGCTTCTTTGTGAAAAATATCCTAAGGAATACACTCTTTTTGTGTTTTAGAGTCCTAGAAGACCACCACACTTGCTCAGCTATACATGCCAAATTTGGTTCTGGTCTCACCTGCAATGAACAGAATGTCAGGTACATATTTTAAAACATGAGTACTCTTCATATGGATTTCAAAGAGTTGTAAATTCCCTGCTCTTGGTGCACATTCCAGGAGGGTTTTTTTAGTATTTATTAGTATGCACATAATTTTAGATGAAACAGCCATGCATGGAAATATGGAATGAAAAGGTCTAGAGAATGTTGTGTATTCCTTGTCAAAGTCCTTGAAATGCCTCAATATTCATCACTGTTATTGTTCTCAATCAGGAAATCACTAACTTGAAGCAGTTCTGATTTAGAGTGAGAGAAAGTCTGTGAAACAGTGCAGATAAGTTTTGTGTTTGCTTCTTCAATTTGGCTCCGTGCAATTGTATTGAACTTCTAAAACAGCTAGTTTTGGTCACTGAATTATTCTCATGAACTACTGTGTCATTAAACAAGTTACCAAATATGTATTCCCAAAACTGCTAAATAGAGAAATGATATTCAGTTGACTGAATACTGAAAATCCATCTCCTCACCTTAGCTTATGTCAAATCTTAATTTCAAATCACCCTTAAATTTTGCAAAATTATTCAGGTTTAGATCATTTAGATCATTCCTTTGTTTATTGAGCTTCAAAAAATTTTTGCATGATGGAAATGCTTGCCTAAAAGGCTGTGTTACACCTCTTGTCCTTGTAAGTAAATATCACTGGTACAGTCATCTTTTCTGACATAAGCACTATATGGGCATTTAAATTTTTATCTCTTCCTTGAAGAAAGACATTAATAGGCTTTAAACTGGGGTCAGTACAAGCTCTCAAGAATACTGAAAGCTGCAGTTTCTTGAGTGGCATTGTCACTATTTTATCTGTAAGTGATGTATCTTTATTTCATACAGGAGAGTTATATGTGGGCCAAATACTATTGATGTTCCAGTGATCCCTATTTGGAAACTACTCATCAAAGAGGTTAAGCATTTCTGTTGCTTTTATTCTAAGCTGTTTGGGAGGGAAGAGTGTGCACATAATTGATTCTATACCTGAAGTACATTCCTACTACTCATTCTGCAGTCACACTCCTTTTTCTAAACCTGTTTGAAGCTGTCCATGAAATCACCATAAATGAATTTATTCTCTGTTGTTCCCTATCTTCCATTCCCATACCTTTATGGCTGATTGGTATTTGTGTGTTTCTGTATCCTGGGAGCTCATTTTATTGGCCTTATGAGAGCCAGTGAACGTTTACAAGTTGCACTGGAAGTCAAATCTTCCAGGCAAGGGCTGTCTCTTAATCAGTAGATATTAAGTGAATAAGCAGTACCTGGTGCATACCTACAGTTTCAGAGAGCTCCAATGAGCTCATGGCTCTGTGCACAGTACCACATAAAGTACCAGGACCATTTTCAGGCAGAAACTGGCCATATGTATCCTATGTGTGTTTCTGAAGATGTGTCTATGATCTGTGAGCTCTATGCTCACGGCACAACCCGCTCTTTTCTAGCCTTTGTTACATTTCTTGTAAGAAGCAAAAAACACAAGGATTGGGCTGAGTCCTCCAAATAACATCCTACTGGTTCAGATTATCTGGTCCTTCTGTCAGATGGAAATGATTTAATCTGATTAGACTGAAGTCACTGCTAAGAAAATTAGAAAGAGTGTCAGGAGACACAATGCTAAATATCTTTTATTCCAGCCTTTTTCTAACAGGATGGACTGTCTAGATATACTGGGGCCATTCAAATGTGGCCAGCTCTTTACTATTGCTATCTCTCCAACAGGTCTTAAATCCTTTTTACGTGTTCCAGCTGTTCAGTGTGTGTCTGTGGTTTGCTGAAGATTACATGGAGTATGCCACTGCCATCATAATCATGTCTCTCCTCTCACTATTTTTGACTGTATACGATCTTAGACAGGTGAGACACCTCACCTTTTCCACAGGGAAGATTTATTTCCAGTGTCTGGGAAAGGCCGGGATGTTGCAACATGCACCCAGAGCTATGAGAGTTACTCAGAAGTTTAGTCCTGTGCCATTGTGGTCACAAGTGCAGTGGCCTGGGCTCCTAGTCATCATAATCTCTGTGTGGTACTTTATGTCCTCCCTTCCCCATTCCAGTGTTTCCCTCAGTAAATCCTTTTTTACACCTTCTCCATAATTAGGGTGAAGAATTTCTTTCTCTGTATGATTGTTTAGCTCCTGGTAGGGCCAGACTGCAGTTTGAGGCCTTTCATAATCATAAATAACAAATGTAAATAATTGTTAGTGGATAAATTGCATCATGTAAGATGTCACACTTTTGTGTCTTCTTTATTTTATAGCAATCGATTAAACTTCACAGACTGGTTGAGTCTCATAACAACATCACAGTCACTGTCTGCAGAAATAAGGAAGGTGACTCCTGTGCACTTTTTTCTCACATCTGTTTCATTTCCATAGCAATTTATATCAAACACAAGCCTGTATAGTATCAAATTTCTTCTACAGTAGTTTCCTCTTCTCAGCTCAGTTAACTCATTCCAGCCCATAAAGTTAATTTGACCTAACAGTATGCTGGGGCACATCAAACGTGACCTTAGCAAAAACTGTCAGGAAAAATAAGTATTTTCCCTTAAAGCAGTGTTGACATAGCCAAGCACACAGCCATGAAATGGCTAATTGCTCCTTGCAAGGTCTGTTCATTGACAAGTTATTTAGAGCACCATCGAAAAAACAGAGTCAAAATAGGAAATGTAGATCCAAGGTTTTTCAGTTAGGTCAATGCATTGGAACAATAGCCATTGGTTGGGCTCTTGAGGAGATAAGAAGCAATTCTACAGTCAGAACTGGTACCTAGGTTTTCTTAAATATTGCAGGTTATTTACTTAGGTCCTACTGTGGTCCTTTGTTTATCAGGCATTATAAAGAATTAATGATCTATTCAGCAATGATTTCCTTGTACATTTTTTCCCCTTACCACAGAGAAATGTATGAAGCACAAAGTTTGCATTACATGTCACTTACAGATTTCCAAGAGCTGGAATCCCACCATCTTGTTCCTGGAGATGTACTGGTTTTGAAAGGGGGCAAAACCCTTCTGCCTTGTGATGCCATCCTGATCAGCGGGCAGTGCGTTGTAAATGAAAGCATGTTGACAGGTACAGCTCATCCCTTCCAGGTTTGCCATCTAAGTATCATCATAGCCACAGGACATATGGTGTTATCATATATCACCTTTCACGTGAGACATACTTAGTATGGCCTAGAAGGGGATTCTCTCAGGTGTTTCCTTTGATAAAGACTAAATTGTAATTAGTTGTCTAAATAGACAAGATGGACTTTAGGAAGGGCAATTTATTCTTTGCTGTATTTCTGGGGTGCAGAATTTAGGGATAGAACCTGTGATTAGAAAGGAGAGAGCTGACAGTGAAGAGGAGTGAGCATAACAGGATAAGAAACAGGAGATGTGAAGGAAAGTTGTTCTCACACAAGGCCTACAGTCTGCTCAGGCTGCTGGAGTTTCTGTCACTCACTCTGAATGTCTCATCACTGCCTCATCTTCAGCCTGTGGAGTGTCTATTTAGACTTCAGACATTTAGCCTTCCAGACACTTAGCCCAATGTCCATGTGGTAGCATCAGAGGACACTCTAGGTAGGAGAGTTCACTGCAAAGCAGGATTTTAAGTGCAAGTAGTATTCGTAGTTCTGTTTCTTGTCTTTAAATTTGGTCCTGGTTTGAACCAAACTGAAAACGACAGGTCTGAAATTTCATATAAATGAGAAATTCCAGAAGCCCAGCATTTAGAAAGCTTCAGCTGTCAGAAAATAATTCTTCTTCACATAAGTATCTGCTTTGACATAAATAGGATATTTGTCACCTGTCAAGCATTGAGCTAAAGGCTCTCCTTTTTACTACAAAGGGAAAATTGGGAATGTCGAGTTTAATTGACCTGAGGGAATAGTTAGTAACCTGCAAACTAGGTAAACAAGTTGTGGCCATCAAGTCCAGTTGTGCAACAGCAGTTCAGATCTCTTTTCAAATCTGTCTATTTACAGCCAGGGTTTGGAGCCCTTGGACTGCTTTCGGTCTTCAGACTTACACAAGGCTGTTGTATTCATGCAAGGGAGAGCTCTCCTCTAGCAGTGTGTTTGTTTGCTAGGCTTCAAACTCATCCTGGAGTTGTCACAATGTAAAGGTAAAATTTCCCTGAAATGGTTTCTCTAGTAAACACCTTTGACTTACAACCTAGGTGTCTAGGTACTGCAATTATTTGTAAGTCAGTAGTTTACTGCAGTTTTCCTCACCTGAGCTTACCTTCCCTAGGGGAAAGTATTCCAATAACAAAGACCCACTTACCCCAAGCCGATAACTTGAAGCCCTGGAGAACCTACTGCGCAGATGATTACAAAAAACATGTCCTCTTCTGTGGAACAGAGGTTATACAGACCAAGGCAGATGACAGAGGAACAGTGAAAGCTGTGGTGCTGAGGACTGGTCAGTCAACACTTCAGTTTGCATTTCCTTTCATGGTTTTTCCTGCTAGAACAATCTTACTTCGTGTACCCATGAAATAAACCTTAAGTCACATTAAGTAAAAAGCATCAACCTAAATTCACAACAGTCAGATGGGCTGAGCTAAGCTATTATACATTGTTTCTGTTTACTTGGCATAACTTTTACAAAAACTTCCGTCATATGAAGAATTTTGCTTTGCTTCTGAGGCATTGAAAAAAATCCTCCCCTTAAGATAAAAGTAACTTTTTTCTATACTTTTTAAATTTGGCCACATACACTGAGATGAAAGATCTTGGTCTTCTTTCGTAATCTGCAGAAATTGAGTAATTTTGAAGCCCTCGTATCTTTATAGAGAATTTTTTGAAATGTTTTCTCCTTGGAATGATTTTAGTTTGTCTTTCCAGGTTTCAATACAGCCAAAGGGGATCTGGTAAGGTCCATTCTCTACCCTAAACCCATGAACTTCAAGTTGTATAGAGATGCCCTCCGGTTCCTGATGTGTCTTATAGCATTTGCAGCCATTGGGATGATCTACACAGTGTGTGTATTTTCACTTAGTGGGGTGAGTTAATAAATGCAGGAGAAACGGTCGCACTTAGTTTTAAATTTGATTTTAAACTTGAGCAACTTCACAAGCACTTGTATCTAAAAACATAGCCCTTGTAACTCTTCTTTTTACCTTAGTATGTGTGAGACCATTCTACAATGCAATTGAATGAGTGACAGTACACAAGCTCTCGTATATTCAACTCCAAGGTGCCAAGCTCACTGTTGCCCAATAGTCACTTCTTCTGAGGTCTTGTGAAATCCTATGCAAGTCCTGCATCTCTTATCCACAGATTACCACTCTGTGTGGTACCTTTTACAGCCTTTTTTGAGGCATTTTTTTTGTAAATTCCTAGAAAAAGCACAAGTGAGTCATGAGTTAAATGGGACACGGTCTGACGTGTCATTGTGAAAAGGCAGCTTTCCAAAAACTTCAGTTTAGATCAAAGACCCATCTATCCCTGCCCACTGTCTGTGAGAGTGTTGTCGAAGTTATGGAAAGTATTTAGGAAGGAGGGCAATTATAGAACAATTTTTCCCTGGTGTAGTCTTCTAACTTCTTGAAGGGAAAGGTTTAACAGTTCAGTTATCTGTCTTTTGTATCTGAATCATCTGGCTGTAATAGTCATTGAAAATCTCCTAGAGTGAGGTTTAATCTATTTCTGAATTAATTTATGTCTTGAACTTGACAGCGCCAATGGCAATAATTCCCAGAGTCTCATTATGTACTGCATAAAAGTGTTCTTATAGCTGTTGTCTGAATCACTGAAGGCGCTGTAAGTTTTCATTTTAGAGAAGCAGCAAATAGCTGCTTTCTGTTTGATGTTTCCTGTACTAGTTACAAATTAAGAGTTGATTTGCCACCCCTTCAGACACCTTTCTTCAATGTTACACAGCCCTGAGCACTACAAGTATAAACAGAGAACCCTGGAAATTACTGATGTTGCAAAGAACTCTCTGTTTCCTTACGCCTTTTTTTTTTTCATATCACTGTGTAGTCATTTAGTGGTGGGGGTGGGGAGTGGGGGGTGTGGTGGTGGAAGGGAGATAACCTACACCTAGTTATCACTCAGCTTAATATCCTTGAGAACTTTGGCAAAATAACTTTTGCAACTATCCTGTATCGATTGAGCCACCCACATCTCAGTGTGGAACTGAGATTGTAGCAGAAAGCAGCAAGGGCCAGCTATTCCCTGAGGGAGGCAAACAAGGAGCTGAGAGTGACCAGAGCACAGGTACTTCCATCCCTGATCAGTGAACAATCACAGAACATCTGAACATGGTGAGGAGACCTGGGTGCAGATAACAGCCCATCAACAGTCCCAGGCAAGACAAAGTGGTAAATAATCTGGGGAGATCAGTCAGAAGCAGAAGATGAGGACAAGAGACAAGGCTGTGACACACATCTTGAGGTGTCCATCCAAGAGACAGTGCCAGAAGTACACCCACAGCATGGCTTGGACAGGGACAAAAGACCCAGACCTGAGCTTGAATGAAGCTCCTGAACACATGATCAAAGATGGAAGTGAGGCTAGTGAGGTTAATTAAGGCTTATTAGTGCACCTAAGGCCCTGACATATTGATCTCTAAAACTCTGGAGGGTTCCTTTTAAAATATTTCACTCATTCTCATGCACTGAGGTCAATTTAAGAAATAGCTCTACACTGTAAGCCATAGTTCTGTGAGCTTTAAAGCCTAATTGGTTTAGAGCTTTTTTTCTTCAAGAACTTACAAGAAATCATTCCATGCCTTGATAATTATCTCTCATTGTAAAGTCTGAGTCCTGAGTTGCAAGATTGATTCTGTAGTTCAGTTTTTGAATCATTTTATCCCAGGGAATAATGTTGGCTCAGAAGATTACTTCCCCTTAGGATATCAAAGAAAGTGTGTTTAAGAACATATGCTGGTGTCTGCTTTGCAGTTTTTCCTTTTTTTTTTTTTTAAAAATTTGACTTCTCCCTTTTAATATGCAAAACACTTGCTGACGTTATCTCAACTGCTGAAACTGTCTTGTCAGACCAGGGTAAGATTGAGTCACAGGATGTACTAAATGCTTTCTCTTCTGTGAGTATGTTTATCTAAAGGTGGGTGGTAAGTGCTTCATTCTAGCATAAAATAGACAAAATGATATTATCAAACTTGTGCCTTCTGTGGTCAGAGGAAGTATCAATGAAGAGATAATCAGAGCATGATGGAAATTGAGCACATCAAATGCAACATGATTTATGGTCAAAGTCTCAATCTCAGAAGTAGTAATAGTTGATGTCTGTGATGGTTTACAAACTGCAAATTTGCTTTAGTTTGCAGTGCCTCAGTTCTAGGACCAAAATTTGAAACACGTTCAATTTTTTAGCAGTAATATCCCCTGCCAAGAATAACAATGCCAACACTCAGCATACTGGCAATCAGTTTTACACTGACCTCTAAACTCCCAAATTAGAGATTGCTTTTAAAATATAACTGTTACTTCCATGTCTCTTACTGCAGGTAAAAGCAATTTCCTTTCGCAGCTCCTAGAACACAAGGTCAGAAGAAATCATTAGCTCATACATTCTGCCCTCCTTTTCAGCACCATCCCATATGTCTCACTTGTCACCCTAACATGGAATCCAGAGCTATGCCTGTAGGCAGTTGGATGGATGCCCATGGAAATAGCAGATTCCTGTGTGCTGTGTTATGGGAAACTGGGTTTAACTGAGGATGCAATAATCTAGCTGGCATGTTTGAACTTGCGCTTTGGAGGAGACTGTGAGCTCTGCCTGGCAGGTTTGTTTGCATGGAGAATGAATGAAAGCCTGGAGGCTGCTCTTTAGCAGTGATGAGGCCTTAAAGCTTCTGGTTAAGTCGAGCCAATTAATTTCTTATGGAGCTGAATACATGATATACCATGGGCAGAAAACAGTACAGCCTGAAGCACCTGCAGTGGAGGGAAGGGGTGAATTGGGTTACACTCAGTGCATGCAGCACTCCTTGCTGGTAACTGCCTTTGTTATTATGTCAGGAGGAGGCAGGAGAAGTGGTAAAGAAGGCTTTGGATGTTATCACTATTGCTGTCCCACCAGCTCTGCCAGCTGCCTTGACAACGGGGATCATTTATACCCAGCAGAGATTGAAGAAAAAGGGCATCTTCTGCATCAGCCCACAGAGGATCAACTTGTGTGGACAACTGAACCTCATCTGCTTTGACAAAGTAATGGCTGTGTGGTGGTTATGTTCTTACTGGTAATGGAAGCCGTGCTGGGTGTGGGAGAGTATGGGGTTTGACTGAGCATTTCCTTTGTATTTAAAAACACACTGACCAATCTTGTGTACTTAAGTTTTTGTTGTCTGAACAGAAGCTGTTGCAAATTTTTGTTTTTCTTGGAATCTAGGAATTGTCTGGTAGCCCTTTTGCTCCACACTGTGCTGACATTTTCTGGACAGTAACTTCTTAAAATAAGTATTGCTTTTCATTGTTTTTGGAGCTTTCATGTGGGAAGTTAATTTAACTGTACATTTTAACTTAGACTGGGACCTTAACAGAAGATGGCCTGGATCTTTGGGGTTTGCTGCCCTCAAAAAGAAACTGGTAAGGCTCCATGACACACTAGCAGCATTTAAACTTGGTGGGATAGTGACTGGATTCTCCTAGACATATGAAAGACAGTTAATGCTAAACAGGAGTTTGAAGTTCCTCATGTTTAGATTTTCAATTTTATTTCCATAGCCATTGGAAAATCAGTTATTTGCCTCATCCCAGTGATCCTGCTTCACAAGAAAACATGCAGCCACTGTTGTCAGCATTTGGCATAGCATGTCCAGGCACATAGTCTGCAGTAGACATGCTAGGTTAGTTCTCCAAGCTGTAGTGTGACCCCAACCCTTTATGACAGGAAGCCACTGTTACCCATGAGATTGAAATTCAGTTCCTTCAGGGACAGATTTCCAGAAATGTGCATTGAGCACAAAGATGCTCAAACTCGTATCAGCTTCAGAACTCAAGAGTCCTTTCACAAGCCTTAAGGAAAATATTTTATAAGAATCTGTTCCTCTCTCCATCTGTTCCTCTCTCTATCTCTTAACCAGAAATAATACACCTGTTCTAAGCATATGTATCCCAGACTTAACAGGTGCATGAGAAACAGCCCATGGAGCCCAAATTCCCAGAATATACTTATGGTCTGACTTCAGAATGGGATTTTAATTGCCCTCAATTTAGGATTTTTTTTCTATTAGCCATATGTTATTTGGTGTTCTCTGATAGTAATTTTTATGTTCTCTTTTGTGTTAGTTTCCAGGACATTCACATCTTCCCTGCAGACCACAGCTTGCCTTGGGGCCCAGTGTTCAGAGCAATGGCAGTTTGTCATTCATTAGTTGTTTTGGAGGGCAAGATCCAAGGAGACCCACTGGATGTGAAAATGTTTGAGGCCACTAACTGGGTAAAGCTGTGCTTTGTTTTTGTGTAAACAGTGGCAGGGTGTTTTAGTAGTCTGGCAAAGAATAGATAGTTCAAACCCTCTCATGCAAACAGCCACTTCCCACACAAGTGAAACTCAGAAGAGATACTATATACTCGGGCTTTTGAAGGAATTTTCCTTGTTTCTGCCTACAGCTTTCACCTGGACATCCTTTGAATACTTAGCTCATTTGTCAGGAAATGGTGGATGTCATGCAAGCCATACTGGCATAACATCTCTGTCTTTGGCTGCTGCCAGGCAGCAGGATCTCAGATGTGACTCACACGCAGATTAAGACCCCTTTTACAGAGCATATAAAAGAATTCTGCCAGCTTTGAACTAGGTACT
Organism: Serilophus lunatus; assembly: GCA_013399895.1. Taxonomy (NCBI): domain Eukaryota; kingdom Metazoa; phylum Chordata; class Aves; order Passeriformes; family Eurylaimidae; genus Serilophus; species Serilophus lunatus. Next base: position 1,343,024 of record VXBA01000202.1, read on the forward strand.
AGATGTAGAAATTTGTTAGATCTCTGTTAATATGGAGGCATTTCTACCATCTTCAGGTTTGAAATCCCATGCCCCTGTGAAAGCACTCTGGTCCCAATCTCTATATCATTATTTACAAATAGCCATTTGTGTTGCTAATTTACTCTCTGAACAGTTGTGTGTGGGGAAATGGGCATTGATGAAAACTGAAAGCTGCAAATCTGAGATGGTTGAGAGGAAAAGAGCCCACAGTTGCCTGATAGAAGGTATAGCCACAAGACATGGCTGATGCAAGATAAGAGGTTCAGGGCAGGATTAACTAGTTGTGTGGGTGACAACACCTGTACTTAACACCTGTCTGCTTTTGTATCTGCAAAATATGTAAAACCACAGAGTTTCAAAGAATAAACTATTCACTAAGGACAGGAATTAGAGGGTGTTTTCCTCTGGGGGTGATTGTCTTGCCAGTTTCAGAGACATTCATCAAAGTTATATAAGAAACAGGAATCCTGTTAAATAATTCCTCTGAAACAGAAATAATTCAACGCCCTTTGACAATATAAAATTATTTTGTTTCTCTCAATCATGTTGTGATGATTAAAAATTCCAGCTGATTTGTGGAATACTTCAAGAACAAAGTATGATACTTTCTACATTAATACAAATTCTTTTGTGTTATTTTGTTATTGTGTCTATGTTATATCTAAAGTTTTTTATATATTTAAGTGGATTGTAATGAATAAATGATTTATTATCAATGAGATGACATAATCTATTTGCTGTGCAAGAGTACAGCCATGTCTTAGTATTTGATTTCCAAAAGAGGCAGTGGATTTTTCATTAGTGGAAATTTTAGTGTGATTTCAGACAGGCTTCCCTCAGGAATGAATAAGATACCCTGTTTAGACTGAACAAAAAGCTCTAAATCAGTTCCTTTCAGTTATACTAGTGGTGTGACCTGAAATATTTTTGTCTTTCAAAACACAGGTGATAGATGACACCAGTGGACATCAGACTGAAGGTCAAGGATCCACATGTGCCACTGTTGTCAGACCTGGACCTAAAGCCACCGCTGTAAGCTATTTGCAAGATTCACATTAATGATCAAGTTAACTGTCAAGTGTAAGACTTATCTTTCAGTATAGAAATGGTTGATTGTCCTAGTCCAAGAGAGCTCCTCCACACTTCATCTTTCCTGTGCTGCCTGCAGAGAGATCATGTTGCTCTCTCCAATTACAGATGCCAGATGCAATTTGCTGCTTACACCAGAAGAAGGGGGATGCTGGATGATAGGTTGTCCTGTCATTTCTGTCTAAGTGTGACAAACCAGCCCATTATACGTGGTTTGCTTCTTACCACGGTCTGAAGGACAGACTAAAATCCTTTGATCTGAGTTTAAAATCCTTGTTGCTGTATGTAATCCACTTGCTTTTCTCCTAGGCCCCAGTGGAAGGACTTACTATTTTACATCAGTTTCCATTTTCTTCATCCTTGCAAAGAATGTCTGTCATTGCTCAGGAAATTGATGGGGATCAACAGGTCTTCACCAAAGGGGCTCCAGAAGTAGTAGCCATGCTATGTAAAGCAGAAACAGGTAACTAACATTTATAAATGCGTCCTAGAAACACATGTGTATAAGTGACTTTTGATGGTGCAATGAAGTGGAAGGTCCAAATGAGAATTCTACGTCTGAGACTTTATACTTCAGACTGAGAAATCTCTCTGTTGTGCTCCAAGTCTAAAGCTGAGATCTCATACAGCTCTTCTCAGCAAAGAAGGATTGCTAAGAGATAAAAATAAGTACAAACTCCTGTACAAGATGTGCAGTCTCTGTAGGAATAAGTATTTGGGAAAGTTGTCTACTCGTGCATTAGACATAAACAAGTCTTGTTTTTTCTCCAAACCTTGGGAGGTCAGCTAGAGAAACACAGGTCCTCCATGATGCCCTGAAAGAAGGTAAGTTTTTGTGGAATACTTCAGCATTTAAGTGCAAAATGACAGATGAGAGGCAATGATTTTCACACTGAGCAAATTTCATTTCAGCACCTTTCCTTGATATCCTTGGCCTAATGTTAGACTCTAGGTCTACCTGCTGTTTGGGACATGAACCTTCTCTGCTCCAAGGCTCCCTTTTATTGGACAGCAGTCAAATGCCATGATGAACTGTCTTTTCCTCTTTTGCACAGTCCCATCGAACTTTGAAAGCAAGCTTCTGCTCTACACAGCACAGGGCTTTAGGGTCATCGGACTGGCATGTAAACCTCTACAGGCAGGGAAGCCATCTGCTGCTCTGACAAGGTAAGACATAGGCTGCTGCTTCTGGCCCTATTGAGCCATGGGCTAGTGGTGCCTCAAATAGTACCTGCCAAGAGCAGGGTTGTAGTATAGAATTTTGTTAGATTCAGGTCAGAGGGTATCTGATTTATATCTGGATATAGGTCTGAGAATGGATTAGGGCACTTTATAGCAAATGCCCAGAATCCTTGGACATTTCTTAACTTTCTGAACTTTGGATTAACATAGGAAGGATAACTCTAGTACATTCTGAAGACTAGTACACCCCTCCCTCATTCCATCATTTTTACCAGTCTCCTTGCAGATTTATCCAGGCTTTCAGTTGAAGAGAAATCTGATTTTTTTTCCCCCAATAGTCCAGCTCATGAAGCAAAGACAGCAAATGACCCAAACTATCTTGTGCTGTTGTCTTGGTCCAACCTTTCAGCTTTGTAGCTTTAGGTCTCTTTAGTTTCTACAGAAAGCAAACTCTTCTACTATGCTCATGGTATTAGTTTTTCCACAACCCTCACACAAAAACACCTACATGAGTCCTTCTAAATTTTGCCTGTAATACTCCAGAAACACTTCTGAAACACCTGCAGTTACTGAGCATCTGCTGTCCTCTCTCTTTGCTAGCTGCAGGTCCTAATCCAGATGGAGCAACCTTGCTTTTTCACAGGGCTTTTTGCTCTGCTGAAAGGGCCAATGACACTGAGGCAGAGTGCAAATGGTTCTTTAATTCTTGTGACAGGTGTCATAACACACCTATCCAACCCACTGAGCAAATCTGTGTGATATGGCCCAGATTTTGCATTTGTGTGTGCAGTTACAGCATGTGTGATGTAAAAAGAGGAAGGTTGTGGTCAAACACAAGATCTGCAGTGAAAGCAGTGGCTGTGAAGGCACCACCTAACTCAGCTACTCTGCCATGCAATTGTTTGACATCACCTCCTCCTCACTACAGTGGCTAAAATAAATATTTGTAAGCTTTTTTTCTCTTCTCATCTACATGTGTTCAACTATAAAAAAGCAGTAGCACAAGTGTAAAAAAATAGTAGGGGAAAACAGAACTGGAGTTCTCATATGCTGTTTGCTCAGGCCTTACTCTCACGAGGAGCAGATACATTTGCTAAGGTGTGTTTCTTCATTGTGCAGTCCTCAAATGAGGATGACTAGTGGACATGAACTTTCCAAATCAAACCACCACAGTTTGGGAATCCTGCAGGAAATTCAGGGTACTTTTTCACGCTGGCTAAAGAGAATGGATTAATGGAAAACAGTCTAATTTATCCATCATTCTTCATGTTGGTACGTGGAGCAGGTAGGTTGAAATTGTCTCTTTTGACATGGTAATTAAATAGATGCAAGGTGGAAGCTGGCTATGTAATGAACTCCTTGGAACAAGGGACAAAGAGAAAAGAAGGATGAAAAATTAAGTGAAGATTCTCCATACACAACCAGCACTGCTGATGCTGGGAATCAAGCCCTGCTAGTGTTGAAATAGCACCACAAAAGAAAGACAGCCTGGAACTGCTGGAAACAAGCTAGTTATTTTAATGCTTTTGAGTTAGTTAGGATGGTTAACTGTTATTACTGGCTTTCACCAAATCTAATACAAGAACAGGTCAAAGGCAAAAAGAACTAAATCTATCTGTCTGTTTTTCACTTTCAGGGAGGAGGTAGAATCTGATCTGATGTTCCTGGGTCTGCTGATAATGGAGAACAGATTAAAGAAGGAGACAAAGCCTGTTCTTGAAGAGCTCAGTGCTGCCAACATCAGGAGTGTTATGGCCACAGGTATCTAAATAGGCTGGATTATTTATTTGGCCATTGGCCCAGACAGGGAGTTCAGTGGTGTTAAAAGTGAACAATCTGCTGTCACCACCTTTGGTAGGAAGCTATAGATATTTAGTCCAAGAAGCATCTGTGTTTTAATAATGACATAAGCTGTACCATGTTGTCCCTGGCAGCTTCATCAGTCTGTGTTAGACACCTAATAAAGCATACCATGCAAGATCCCTTCTTTATAGGGCCTCCTGAAATCCTGTTGCCATAAATGAGCAGAGGTGGAGCATTGGCACCATGGCAAGTCACTGAGCCTTACGATATCTGGTAACTCATGCCTACCAGTCCCTAGTGGCTTTTTTTTTTTTTTTTTCCAAGGACTATTCTATCCAAATCCAAAACAGGATTTGGATAGAGTAACCTCCAGTTTTCCCATGGTTCAATTATATTTTTCCAGGAGTCGCACAGATTGTGTCTTCTTGGGCCTCATCCCTTTCAGCACACATACACCAAAGCCACCTGAGACCAATCAATGAGAATTAGTGATACCTGCAGCAACTTAGCCGTGAATCCCTTTTGGTTTTTTGTCTAAGACAAATAATCTGGAAGCATATTCCCCAGCTGGTTTTCTTCAAGCTGAAGATGAAAATACTTCATCTCCAGATAAAATATTTCTCTTCCAGATGAAAATTTGTCAAATGATGGAGACAGACCTTATCTGCAAAGTTTTGATCTTTATCAAAAACGTTCTTATACACAGACACTGAACTGCTACTGATTCTTGTAGATATATTTGAAAACCCAGAATTCAGGAAAAGGCTAATGTTTCCTCACTGCAGAAATTTTTAGACAACACTCCCCTTGATTTTTGTAGGTGACAATATTCAGACAGCTATAACTGTTGCCAAAAATGCTGGGATGATCTCTCCAACACACAGAGTAATTCTCGTGGAAGCAAACAAAGTGCCTGGATCTTTTTCAGCATCTATAACCTGGAAACCCCTGGAAGAAAACAAAACTGAAGGTTATGGAAGCCTGGTGAGCATATGAGAAGCAGGTGTTGCGCAGCAGGGAAGCAAACCAAGCTTTAAAAAAGGAACTGGGTTTATGCTAGTATAACAGAGACATGCCATACACCATTGTTTGCATGTAAAAATATGTACTAGAAAAGTGTTTGAAGAGAAGGGATCTTCATAAAATGGACTTTCCTAGAGCTTACTTCCTGACATATTTTCTTGTGAACACATGTTTCCTAATTGCCTGGCTGGGTTTGAGAACAACTTTGCAGAAATCCAGGAAAGATTTTTCTATAGTCTTCATGCTTAGCAGGTGCCAGTTTAAAGCATGATTCCCTCTCCCTGATAGTAAAAATGTTGACTTAAAATCAGTTCAGATGCACCAAACCAGCCCTGCTCAAGCAGGTACAGAGTTAGCACTTCCCCATACCTGTAGAATTGAAGCATAGATTAACTGTTGAGAAATTGCATATACACAGTGAAACAGCCAAGCTACACTAAGAAATTTATTTCATCAAGCATTTCCTCAGAGAAACTGGGGTGAAGACCAGTTGCTTTCTCCCTGATGAGTAACACCTGAAGGTGCTGACTCTTCTCTGAGAAATATTAGTCAGGCAGATGGTAAGGAATATCTGCAGGGGTGATTGAGTGGCTCCTTTCTGCCAAAACTCAGCCTGAGCAGCGTCCGCACTGTATTTCACTGTAGAAAGATTTGGTTAGATGTGGTGTCCATATGCTTTCTCTTGAGACACTCTCACTCACAATGCAGGCCACCAGATTGGCACTGTTGTATGAATTCTGTCAAATGCAGCAATGCTGAGGATTGGCTTTTAAAACTCATGAAGCACCTGAAATTAATGGCATTATATGCCTCAGTCCCTTTACAAATCCAAGAAAAGGCAATTGGCCTTGAACCCAAGGTTCCCAGAGTCTTCAAAACTGTTCTTTACTGATTCTCTAGTAGTGCCTGTGGAAATGCACAGGACCTGGGTGCAGCACTCATTCTGTCTTATTTTATAGCAGGATGACAGTCAGAGTGAGCGAAGAACCAGGCTGGCACTGGGACCAGGCCAGTATCATTTTGCCATGAGTGGAAAATCTTACCAAGTTGTAGCACAGCATTTCAGGCACTTACTTCCAAAGGTAAGATCTGGATTACTGAACTAGAGTAGTCTTACCATTCAGGAGATTCAGGTTGTCCTGGTTTAATTAGCTGAAGAGATCTGTACCAGGACATCTTTTGGGAGCAATTCTAACCCCAAAAGGCTTATGGACAAATCTCTGATGTTAACATATGGGAAAGGACCTGAAAATCCCTGAATTTTTTTCTGCACATGAGAGGAACAGACTTGTCTCATGGCGTGAGGTTGTGACTTAAAACCTTTGTGCCTATGTACCTGGCCCTTGCATAGCACTGGTTCTGTCCTGTTTTGGAGAGCAGGAGAAAACATTGTGTTACATATTTTACACTTCAGCATGGCTTGTCTGTTTCATGGAGAGGATAGTCTCATGAATTCTCTTTAGGTAACTGCCTGCCTGGTAATCTGTGGTTACCAGGTAACTCAAATGACATATCAGGCCTCTTGTCTTTATTGTGATTATTAGTTTTTCCAAATATTGATTAAGATCTGTTTTATAATTGATCATCAGCCTTTCCTGCTTCAAAGTCTAGAATCTGTTGTTTATAAATGTGATGTTTTTTGTGCTTTCCATTCCAGATTGTCACTGAAATCACTTACTTCAAGTGTTTTAAAAATCATTTCCTTTTTTCTCCTTACAGCTCCTGCTGAATGGAACAGTTTTTGCTAGAATGTCTCCTGGTCAGAAATCCAGCCTTATAGAAGAGTTTCAAAAGCTAGAGTAAGTTCATAATGAGTTTGAAAGAGTTTGATGAGTTTCCAGGCTTGAAAAAAGTCTAATAAGAGCTAGCTTTTGTCTAGCATAGCAATGCAAAAAACTAAAACTTCCACAGATAAACAACTTGGTAACTGAAATCCTGTTAAAAAAATCACTGAACTCCATCCTGGTTTGGCAACCCATCGAAGATCCAACACTCCCATGATTCTGGCTGTTGTTTGTTCATATCATCCTTCATTCTTACTTTTCTCTAGGCCTGAAGGAGGAGCATTTGTCTCCCTAAGAGTTTTAGGAATATCTCCCAGCATTATAGCTTCTCTGAAGCTTGCAGTTGTTTTGCTGCACTAATGCTGGCTCATTGTGATAGGTTAGAAAATGTTGCAGGACAGTCTGGATTGGTATACCCTGTGCTTCTCACAGTTGCAGATACATATATATATATATATATATATATATATATATATATATATACTCCTGAGTTTTGTTGCCTGTTGTTCAGCTGTTTCCCAAGCCTTTTGAAGACCCTCACTTCACCTTGCTAGACCCAGGCCTTGCAGTAGAACAAGGAGAGCTTTAGGCTGTTTCAGGTTATCAACCTGCTGTGTGCAGTTGTGAGCACCTCAGCTGCTGTCTGGCCTCCCTGGATCACCATCACTGCCTTCCAATGAGAACTTATCCTCCACTGAAATCCAGGCCTTAGGAGTAAAAGACACTTTCAGGGCTCATCATTCCAAAAGGTTATTTCAGCATCAGGGTCTCCAGATATCCTGTTAAACTCATGTTCTCCTTTTCTGCCTACTCCAGCTGCCTCTTCCACTCCATGTCTGTCCCAGGAGATTCTGTCAGTACTGGACCACAAAACAGAGTCCCCGTTCATATCTATTCCCAGTGAACGTGGGGTACCAGTATCTGCAGTATTTTTGAGCAGGGCTGTCCCCACTAGCCCTTTCCTCTGTTGTGATCGACCTCAAATCCAGAGAGGATGGTAGACTGAGTCCATTGTAGTGAAAATTAAAATTCATGCTAATATGTTCTTTATTCTGTCACAGCAAAAACTCCTTACTGTAGGCCCATTTGAGGTGCAAGCCCAAGGCCCATACGCAGTCCAGAGTCCTGGGCTTATATTTTGATCTTTCAGCTTTCCAGAAAGGCTTTTAACAAAAAGGTTGCATGACTTGCATAAACGACTTGCATAGAGCAGGCTCTGATTCTTCACGTTCCTCGGAACTGAACTGTAGGTCACTTTATGTTTTAGTTACTTTGTGGGCATGTGTGGAGATGGAGCCAATGACTGTGGGGTAAGTGAAAATTCTTTACAAGATATTTATTTTAACAATGAGCAATGAATGCAATGCCAGTAGAATATTCCAAACTGAGCACATGCTGGAGATGAGAGTCCACTGCTTAATTCACAGAGCAGCTGTACTGTCACCAGTACTGATTTACATCTGATCCCACAGTGTGGTCCTTACCATGCAAGAACTGTCCTAGTCAGAGATTTTTACAGTTTAGGGTCTCAAGGACTGACTAATTTTCTTAACAAAAACCACCAGAAGATTCTCCAAATCCTCCGCTGGGGTTTATGTCCATATCTTCAGCGTCTGGGTGTGGAGAAGACAGGCGAGGAGTTTCTATGGGAACAGCTGTAGCCCTACAAGGTTTTTGTAAATGCACATTTTAGAAGTGCAGAAAAGGTTTGCTTTTTCTTTCTCCAAAAGGAGGAATTAATGTTCAGGAGGGATCCCTAACTCCCTTCTGGGCTGGTGCAGATCTCTCTGTGACTTCACACATCCTTGTGGCAGTGAGAGCAATGCCACCTCAGCAGTGCAGTGCTCACTTGTCCTAACACAAAGTCACAACGATTCTCCTGGGGAAAGCAAGCAAAGAACATAGACTATCTGTATAAGGTGTGACAGCAAGTGCTGACAAAGGAGGCAGAGCCAAACCTGTCTTCTGTAGCTGGTAGTGGATGGCTCTGGAGCCTGTAGAAAATGAACTTTCCCATGCTCTTATCTCTATTTTTTTCTGGGCCTGATGCCTCTATCACATCCCACTGGAGAAATCCTCCAGGGGAAGCACACCCAGAGAGTAAAGAGGGACTGCTGTTCACAGAACACATCCTGTAATAAGGGATCACTTCTTGGCTGATGTGTAAATTGCTGTGCCTTCCTGGTTTGTGAGCATTGAAGTAGAATGTGACTTTCAGGCTTTGAAAGTGGCACATGCAGGGATTTCGCTGTCAGAGCAGGAGGCATCTGTGGCTTCACCTTTCACATCTAGAAACCCCAGCATAGCCTGTGTGCCAGAGCTAATCAGGTAAGCATGGATTTTTCTTTCCTATTTCATAAAGAAGATAGTTCCCACTTCTCTCAAATACCAGTGTTGGTTGTTCCCATCAAGCCACAATATGCATATCTAGAGAAAAATAGATATCTTTGACCTTGAAATTGCCATTTACCTAGTCTGTCTCTGAAATTCCTTTAAGGTATATTAATTAACTCAAAACTACAAGAAAAGGACTCAACAGAATTTTAAATGCAAAAGAAATAGTAAATTGAGCAGTGCTCAATCAAAAAGCTGAGTCAAATATCCAGAAACCAAGCTGTACACTACTGTTAGGCCCTGCCTCTGATATTCCATGCAAGCAAAAGTTGGTATCTGTTACGCCAGGATCCTAATTTTGCTTACTGAGGCAGGGAGAGTGTATTACCCTCCTTGAATAGTATATGTTCACTGCAGAGGGAGAAGACCTTGAACTCTCTGAGCAGCTACCTGCCTTTATATGTTTTTCCTCATATAGAGTTGTTACCTGCACCATTAAGATTAGCAGAAAAATTTGCTGGAGTAAATTGTATTCTTCATAACATGGATGACTGGAATCAAGCCAATTTCCTTGCAACAAGATATCTACAAGTGAAGATTTTACTTTTATTCAGGCCAGATTCTACTTATTTCACCTCCCAGGAAGATACTAGCAGAGCTTTCACTGCTTGCGACACATGCCCTGTTTTTCAATAGCCTTTTGAGAGGACTAGCAACAGGAGCAGACCCCTCACCTAACTGCTGTCCTTTACTCATGTCCTCACACAGGGAAGGCCGTGCTGCTCTTGTCACTTCCTTCTGCATGTTCAAGTACATGGCACTGTACAGCATAATTCAGTACCTTGGTGTTCTCCTACTTTATTGGGTATGTATTGGGAGAATGTTGGCTAGAACTGGATGAGCTACTACTCACTTGTAGGAGAAATAGGGGATAAAAGCCACAACGAAACTAGGGTATGGAGCTTTACCTTTACCTGAGCTGTAAACTTCTGTGGTATGATCCTCCTGTACCCTCACCTGAAAACTGGAAAAATTCTTCTTGGTAACTTCATCCAGTGGGCTCAAGTTCCAAGCTGGGAAAAGAGAAGGCTGAGATTCTGAATGGTGTTTTGGATGAGGGCATATGTCTGTGAAAAGGAAGGATCTGGTGTAAGCATATGCTGTTGTAATTTATTCAGCATTTAAAGCATGAATTAACTTGACAGTAAGCAAATCCTCTGGAGTGCCTTAAACCACTTTTGCATTGCTTCTTCCCAGATGGAGAGAAAGGCTTTGCAATAAGAATTCACCCAGCAGTGAGAAAGCATGTCTTTTCAAATAGTCTTCTGTTTTATTACATGGAGTGAACTGGAAGAGTAGTTAGTCTGAACAATGTGAAAAATAAGAATATTCACTGCAGGGACAATGGTGACGAATCTATTGGCAAAGTGGTGAAATGTGTGGGCCCCATATCTGCAGAGTAGCATTTCAGAACAAACAGCAGACCATTAGTTCCATGGATATATATGGCTTTCTGAAGATGATATAAACAAGCCCATGGCAAATGTCTGATTTGTGATATTTTTTTTCTTTGTGTTCCTCTTTTCAGCAACTAAACTCCTTTGGGAATTACCAATTTTTGTTTCAAGATCTAGCTATTACCACTGTCATTGGCATGACAAGTAAGTCCCTTAGTCATCCTAGGCATTAATGAGAGAATGATAAATATTTTTCACCTCCTTAGGAATGCATAATTCTAAGTACTGAAAGAAAGAAAGAAAAGGGAGACTAAACATCCTACAGAGTAAGCTTCTATGTACCATATAGGATGTTTAGATTGGTAGAAGAGGGGCCTTGTTTCAGAAAAGCTCCACAATAAGATGGGGAATTCCTAGTGGGGCATTTGCTGAACTTGTAGGTTGTTGCTAACTGATATGTTATTTCTAGAAGGAATAAAATCTCATGTAATGCAGGGGAAAGTCTATTCAGGCTCTTTTTCTGTTGACTTAGGAAGGCTGATTAAGGAGATACCTAAGTATTCATGCCCAAATGAAAAAGTGTAGGGATTCACTGTTATGAGTCCAACTCACATTTGAAGCTCTGTAGGCAGGAGACACAAGATGAAAGAGAGGTGAAAACGTAGCAGAAAGAAATTACAGGTGTCAGACACTGCAGAGCAGGAAGTTATAAGCCAAGAATAAATGAGGAAACCAGTGCTGAGGCAGAAAGAGAGTGTTTTTGAAATACAATAAATGCAGGGAGAGTTTCAGCATCAGGAATGGCAAGGACAGAGCTGTGAAGCACAAATAAAATAAAAAACATCCTGGTGTGTTCCTTCCTTGCTGGAACACAGACAACAGGAAAAGACTGACAAAAACAGGCCTAAAAGGGTCAACCACAATACCAAGTGCCAAAAGCTACATCGCTGTTACTAGCTCATCTGGAACGCTGCATCTGTGTATATCATCGTAAATGTCATGAATAGCTCTTTTGTTCAAAGTACGGGTAAGTTTGTTAAACATAACAACAGAAGAAGACCTGTTGTGTCAGCTAATGCAGTCCTCCTCCAGCTCAGATAACCAGGTACTAGGAACTTAGTCCAGGAAGATGCACAGAACATGGGCACCAGGAAATCCCCAGCTGCAGTTGACAAGAGACAGAAAGAACAAGAGAGCATGAGTGTATGTTTAGATCCCTGTGTCTGACAGTAGACACATTAAATAAAAACCCAATGTTTCATTTTGCAAAAATACCTTGTAATAGTCAGATGCTATTAGTTAATGTCTTTTGTGTCAACACAATTTTGTAAGAAAACAACTCTGTTATTTTGCACTTGATATAGTCTTTGTATGTTCTATAAAGATCATTATAGACTGCAAAAGTGCTGGCCATTGATAACAGTGTCATATAGCAGCATCACTTGTATTTTGGACATAGTAATAAACATTTCTGTGCATTTCAGTGAGTTTCACACGTGCCTATCCAAAGCTGGTTCCCTACAGGCCTCCAAGCCAGCTCACCTCACCCCCATTGCTGCTCTCTGTTGCACTTAACATCCTCTTCAGCCTCAGCATGCAGATTTTTGGATTTGTCGTGGTCCAGGAGCAGCCTTGGTACTCCAAGACTGATATACACAGGTAGGTCTCCTTCTTGGGACTCTGGGTAACACAAGACTGACCTAGTGGGGCAGGTCTGCATGACACTATTGATCAGACCAAGTGCAGGCCTGATCAGCAACTGCAGGCAGACCCTGTGCTTCCCACAGGGGGCGAACCTTTAACCAGTGCTGTCTGCAGGTCCCTAAGATCTCCAACAACCTGCCACGCAGCACAGTCATGTGGTGAGAATGCTTCTGCTGAGCACAAAGAGGAGGATTTGATTCCAAGAGAGACAAGGGTAACAGAATAGGTTTGAGCTAAGGTTCTGAAAAATTCAGCAAGCTGAATCCAGAGGGTGAGACTGAGGGCATTGCTTATAACCTATATCATGGCTGTGAGGGAGGGCTCCTAATGGTTATAGTGGAAGTCAAAGGAAATAACCAGGACAATAATAATTCACTGAGCTTTGTGACACTCTTTTTCAGTGCCTGCCTTTTAAAGAACAACCACACAGAGAATTCTTCCTCCAGCATTGGGCTTCATGGGGTGAGAGATGGAGCACAGGAACAAACAGACAATGGCTACAAGAGCTATGAGAACACCTCAGTGTGGCTGCTAAGTACCATCAACTGCCTCATTGTAGCACTAGTGTTTTCCAAGGGAAAGCCTTTCAGGCAACCCATCTACACAAACTGTAAGTACGGGGAGAGAGAAAGGGGCATACAAGTCAACTCAGGAGGTCAGTTCACTAAGGAAAAACTAAACCTTGACCAAAATTATGCCAGGCAAAAAAATCAGGAGCCCAATATTAGACTTATAAATTACTAAAGGCCACCCTTGCAGGCACCTTTTTAATTCCAGTGGCATCGTGTGACCAGAAGCTTGCTTCTGTACTGCTGAAATCCTGGCACTCCCCAGAGCATGCTTGTCGAGCAGTATTTGAAAAAACTCATGTTCAAAGTGTTCTCTTGGGCCCATCTCGGAAGAAAACATACAATGACATCTGCATGTTTGCAGAGTCCCATTTCCCATTCCAGAACCAGAGATGCTTAGCATTTGCTAAATCTGAGACCAGTAATTTCTTGAAAAAGGAAACATCAAAGGATACAAAAACTTGAAGAGGCTGTAGTGAAGAGCAGTAGGTTTTTTTCTGCTTCTGAAAACTGTCATGTGAAAGGGAGATGAGCACATGTGTTTCTGAGAGTCTGGAAGTTGCAGTGGGTCATGGAAGAGCTGTTATTTTCCTGTGTTGGGACAAATCCTGTAGCAATCTCTCAGGGAAAGCTTTCTTCTATGTTGTCTGGTTTTTGTGTTTTGGGGTTTTTTTCTCTGAAGATTTACAATAATGCTGTAGGTTTTTATTGCTTTGCTGTTTTGTTATAGTAATAGTGAGGAGGGGACATGCCTCCCAGATAGCAGTAAAGTGTGCCATCAGTCTCCCGGACAAGGCAAAACAAAAAATGAGTGGGCAGAGGGTGAAGTTTGGTGCATGCTAGCTAAAGGGAAAATTATTTTATTCCTTATTGGAACATTTGTCTACAGATCACACATCTGTAGACTAACAGATTCTCCACTACTTAGACTCTTTAGATCAAAAGCAAAGTCTCAATATAACTGAAACTGAGGGAAAAACTCCTAATCATGCTAACAAGTTTAAGACAATATCCTGGATATTTTTTCTGAATGACATAAGATACTGAGCTCAGAGGGAGACCCACTGAAAGGCTGTAAAGCTTCTCAGATGTGAGAGGTCATGCCAAATGTTCAACATACCTGTTTGGTATTTTAAATCTGGCTACAAGGCTTGCCCTGCCCACCTGTATAGAAACATGATCGAGTAAAGCTGGAGTTTTTCTCTGTTCATTTTTCTTTTGCTGAAAGTTCCTTTCTATCTCATGGATTCTTTTGATGACTGTGTAGCACAGAAAGTTATTACTATCTTTTATAATAAAGGCAAGCAGCTGAGAGTGCTCACAAACCTGAGGGTTCATTTGTTCTTGTCCCTTCAGATGTGTTCATGCTGGTGCTCATAGGGCAGCTGGGCATTTGCCTTTTCTTGATGTTCGCTGATATTGATGATCTCTACTCTAAGATGGATGTAAGTATTGTTCCAAGGGTGGGGGTGTGTGTTTCTTCCTACTGTCTGTCCCATTCTAAGTGCACTGAGATTGTTTTAGCAAACAAAGGCACAAACTTTTGTGGGTATACATGGCACCTTTAAAGACAAAGTTAAAGAGATGACTTTTAGATGATGGTATTGTAGAACCTTCTTGACATATGGTGTCTTCAGACTAAGATCTGTGCATTCTGACAGCTGGACAGCACATTGATTGTTTCAGTGTTTTGATTGTTTCAGCACAATGGCTATGCAATAAAAGATGTCATCACTAAATTTACAGTGCTTGATGTGTCAGTGACTTGATAGTTGTGAAACCAGGAGAATGGGGCTAGGCTCTGCAAATTTAGAGTACAGCACCACGTGCCTGTGTTTCTCAAGCTGTGCTACTCTGAACAAAGGTCCTCTTGCAAAGATCTACCAGTTGGCATTCACAGAAGCTCTCATTTCTCAGTCCAAAATATTTTCAGGCTGCCTGTTTAAATCCCAGAGAACCTGCAGTTTCCCAAAGTACCATTTGGGTTTAGAACAGTTGTAGAGAAAGACTAGTGGGGGTTTTCATGGCAACAGAGGATCTATCTTGATCCTTCATTAATAAATATCAGTACAGGCTTGGTTTATTTAGTCTGTCAGAATGCAAGCTGGGAGTTGTGCAAATCCACGCTAGGGGAAATGTAGGGGAAAGATAAGATCTACATCAGCTATAGGACAGGATTGTCAGTGGACCTGACAATTAGTATGTTGAGGCTGGGAGATGCTAGCCTCCTCCACTGCGACACTCACAGTTTTGCTGTAGAAGCCACAGGAACAAAACAACAAGAGTCACAGCTCTTTTTCTGTACATTTGTAATCAAAGTGATGAAGTGCGGTGGCTTTAAATACGAGTACTGAACACAATGTATGTTTGCATGACAGTTAACAAGTTCATTTAGAAATGAAAATAATGAAACACTGAAAGAGAAACATAATCAAAGGGTATGGGCCTCGATTTTAAATGCCGAAGAGCCCAGCTAAAGCTGCATCACCATGTAATTTTTTCCAGAGCAGTGGCTCACAGGGCCACTGTTAGGCCTGGCTACAGAACCTGCCACGAGATGGCGCTTTAAAGCAAGCCTTAGATCTGTTGTGGACCGTGGTGGCACAGGAGGACATTGTTAGCCCTGCAGCTGTAAGGAGCTAAAATGCTTTTGGAGAGAACGGCAAAACTCCCAACCCAGGAAGTCTGAAGGGAGTACACCGGAATAAACTGAAGTTGCTGAGAAGAGAAAAGCGTGGAGTGGCAATAAAAATTTCTGCCATAGCCTAGCTCTGGAAGCTGCTGATATAAATTGTGGATCTGAGCTTCATCTACAAAAGAAATCTAGCTATAGCCAGAAGGCCAGTGCTGCAGCTGTAGGAAGCTGGAACTGGGTTTGGCAGTTAGATTTCCTGTTGCAGTTCTACAGTATGGTTTTCTTTGTTTTCTCTACTGCATCATGGGTTTAAAAGTGTATTTATCAGTAATTCCTCAGGACGAGTAGCAGTATTACCTCATCAGCAATGTACCTCCAGCGTGGCTTTTCATGACACAAAGCTGGTGAAGGGTCTGGAGCACAAGACATGTGAGAAGCGGCTGAGGGAGCTGGGTTTGTTTAGTCTGGGGAAAAAGAGGCTCAGGGGAGAACTTTTTTTTTTTTTTCCCTACAACTACCTGACAGGAGGCTGTAGAAAGTTGGGCATCACTCTTTATTTTTTCCCATATAACGAGTGATTGAGAGGAAATGGCCTCAAGTTGTACCAAGCGAGGGGTAGATTAGAGATTAGGAAAAAAATTCTTAACTGCAAGTGCTACAGACCAGAACAGGCTGCTCAGGGACGTGGTTGAGTCATCATCCCTGAAAGTATTTAAAAGAAGTGTAGTTGTGGCACATAGGGCCATGGTGGACTTGGCAGTGCCAAGTTAATGGTTGGACGCTATGACATTAAGGACCTTTTCCAACCTAAATTATTTTTGCACAAGTACCCACCGCAGTGTCTACTGAGGACACGTGTTACTGAACAGCTTCTCCTGCTTTTTTCCCAGCTGGTTTGCACCCCTACCACGTGGCGGGTCTCCATGGTGATAATGCTTGCAGTCACCCTCGCTGTGTCCTTCCTTGTTGAGGTGAGTGTGCTTCCCTGAATGTACCTGGTTAGTACTAACTGGAGAGACAAAAAGGTTAGGTGTTGCTCTTTCTCCCTTCTCCTTGGCCCAATTAGGGAATAACTGGTGAAAAAGGAGTAATTGCTGCTACTTATGCCTTCTCTCAAAGCTTCCCATCTGAAGGATCAGATGGGAATGCAAGGCCAGGCCACCTTTTCTTTCTTCTGTTGAGAGAGATCTATCAAGCTCTGCCACAGAACATTTGAGCAGTCTTTGGTGTTTTCTACTCAGATTCTGAAGGCTGTCAGGAGGAGCTAGTCAGTTTTCTGATTGAGAGCTCTGGTGGAGCTGGTATGAGAAGTGGTCAGTAAAAAGCCGTTGAAGGGATGTGAATGAGCAGGGCAGGGTGAGAGAACTGAGTTTCCCATGTTTGCCCTTGTGTGTACCATGGGTGAAGAGGGAAAAACGATGTTCACATCCTTTAAAAATCTTCCTTTTGCTCTTGCTCTTGCCTTTACAGGAAGCTCTCATTGAGAACAGACCCCTGTGGCTGCTTCTGAAAAAGACTTTCCGGTACCACTCAAAGAGTCGCTACAAGAAACTGCAGCAGATGTTAGAGCAGGATTCAGCCTGGCCACCTCTGGATGAAACCTTCTTCTCTGATTCTGTGACAATAACTGTAGAGGGAAATATGGGAGGCCATAGCAATCCAACCTTTGACAGCAATGAGGACTCGCTCTGAAGAAAACTGCAGTGGACACATGTCTAGGACAGTTGCAGTTGGCTGTAAAGGACTCTCAGAAACTTAAAAAAGATGGAGGACCTACTCATCGTGGCTCCCCCATTCTAGGGCCAACCAGCTCTTGCTTACCTCTAAATTGACTGGAAGCAGAAAAGCTGGCTGCAGTAACATAAAACCACAACAATTTTTCCTCTGTCCCCTTGCCCACATACAAATGGCTGGCAGCTGTAAATTGAACAGCTTGCTGAATATTGGCAAAGTATTCATGATTGAACAGCCCATTGCTGCATCCCCTTCTTAACTGCATTATGCAGCTCATAAAGATGGGAGCTCCCCCAGGTGAAAGTAACTAACTGAGATGCCAACACTTCCCTAGAGAGATCCCCTTTGAGAAAACAAGTAGAACTTACCCCTGATGGAGACTGCTGAACATAGGCAGGTCCTGGGCTATCAGATACTGCTACTTCATGTGTAGCTTTTTGTTGGAGATTTTAACTCTTCTGACAATTCTTGGCTTTCAGAGCTGGAAGGACCTGCAAATAGACAGAACTTTCAAGAAACAACCACTCCCAGAACCACTGTGCTCTTCCCATGATGAGGACAAAGCACAGCTCTGTTGCTAGGCTCACTGCTACTGGGCAACCTGTTTGCCCTCTTAAGACATGATACATTTTCTGGGTGAAAAATCTATTGACCTACAAAGCAGAATTATTTCATTATTTAAGAATTCTTTTTGAGGAAATTAAATATGTACTCCTTACTCATTGAGACAGCAAACAGGTTAGTGTTACTAACAGTCACTAACAGTTACTAGCAGTTACTCCTTTCATCCTCTTTCAGATACAATAACGTTATCCTTGGAGACAAAATTTACTGTCCTATTCAAGAACTCCAGGACGTAACAAGTGTGTTGCTGTAATGTGATACAGTAGCAGCTGCAGTAGCATTGTAGACTGGGCATACAATTTATGTTTATGTCATCATTGACAGTATAAAAGTATCAACTCATGGCAAATCTGTGGCAATTTTTGGGTTGACGTGGTAAAGACCTGCTTGCCTTCTGCTGAAATCCACCCGTACCTGTAAGAGAACATGAGACACCAGGTGATGCTTAACCCCTGCAACTCTAACCACCTCTGACACTTTAACCTCTGCTCCTTTTTAAAGAGGTCAATAAGTCAGACTAGCATCTAGTGGAACAGGTATGAACTTTCTTGAAGGCTTTACCTGGGTATTTTAGGATGGAGTGATTGATGCTTCACAGACATAAGCCATGGGGAAAAGCTAATTAACCTCCTTTTTGGCTATTAGTACACATTCCTGGCAGAAGGTTGCAGGGGAGGATAAGAAGCGAAGAGGATGCTGACTACTTACACGAGCTAAATAATTCCCTTATGATGACTATATCCTTTCTTGGTGAGCATAGACTGGTGTCTTCTTCCTCTGCTGTTGGCTCCTACTCCTTACAGAACATCTTCTGTGGACAGGGACCTCTTGCATCCTGACTGAGCAGTGACACACACCTGGAGTGCTCATGCTTTTGGCATCTGCTAGGACTGACTGACCACACACATATCATAATTGTCCTTTCAGGGAGGCTCTTGATAATCATCTTCAGTAGAATTTTATTGGTCCAGCTAAGGACCCCTTGTTCCTCTTTACCAGCCTTGATTTAGTTGTCCAAGTGGAGTACAAAGCATCAGAAAAATACTGCTCCTCCTAGGCTTGCTTGTGGCCCCAACAGCAGTGTAAAGTATGAGTGTGCATTAGAGCAGATGAAAATATTTGCAAAATTGCTATTTTTAATTGCTTTATCCACCTTGTAAGTTCCTTTTCTCCTCTGACATAGATAAAAGAAATTTTTTTCCACCATAAATAAGAACATACTGCAGGATTGATTTTCCTCTAGAGAGGATAAAACAAGGATGTCTGGAAACAGTCATGAATGGTTACTTTCTGAGTTTGCATATAGAAATGCTGGACATACATTTCTTCCAAACTGTAAGCAGAGAATCTGCATCTAGGATACTGTAATTCATCTGTGTTCACTTCAGTGGACTATGCATACTATGTGAATGTCCTTAAAATAGGAAAGAGCTATGAATGCTGGGATACTAAACTAGAATGTGTCTGAACTTTTAGTGGAGTAGGTTTGGCACTCTACAAAATACATGAAAAGCTCCAGGGCTCCTGAAATTGCTTGGATTTGATGTTATCAACCTTTCAGTGCCCTCTGGAGATGGTTTTGAAGAGAACTCTAGTGTGGCATTCTGAAAAGTTTATTTAATTTGAACTTTGCACTTCCATCCAAGGCCGAAGCTTCATGTTTGAAATATTAATGGTGGTGCCTGGAGGTAGACTGGTCCTCATAAGCTTGTGATATTTCAGTCCAGATACAACTTCAGTGTCCGAAGGCTATCACCCTGATTCAGTGTCTGTCTCTTCATCCCAGTGAATGTTGAAGAATGTATTGAATTTTCACTGAGGGACCAAATTTGTCAGATGAATAATTCATTTCAGTCCCAATCTTTAGGCAAAAAGCATTTTCAGTGTCTGTTTTAGTTCTATCAGCTCTACAGGGAGGTCAGTCACTCCTTCAGACAAGCCAAGTTGGGGGCAAAACTCTGGAAAACTTAATCTAATTCTGTTGTTAGTTAGGTACCACAGTAACAAAAATTATGTTCTCAGATACAAGGAAGGCTTGTGGCCTATTTTAATATAACATATTAGAGTGAGTGATGACTGGTTTTATAAGGCTGACACAATGCAGAATAGCTAAAAGTATGAAAGCATAAGGAAATTAAGCTGTCATTTAGCAGTAGTGTAAGCCTGATTATTGCTGGCTTCACAAACCATTAGTTTCTCTTTACAATTTTCCTTTTTACAAATTTTCATAAATCACAAAGTTTTAAAAATTTTGCAAATTCCATATTCTGCTCCTCCTCTCCCACCTTCTTCACTCTGCTCACTCCCTCCCTGCATTTGGATACTGTCTCCTGAGAAACAAACACTTGGAATCAGAAATGTTAAGGTCACCTCTGTTAGCTGAGCTGAGAAATCAGGTGACTTACAGACCTTCCAAAAGGATTTTCAAAAAGTTTCACTTTTGGTTTCCAGTGTAGTTACTGCCTAACAGGAATTGCTTAGCAGCAGCTTCTAATTATTGACAAGTGTATTCTGCTAACTTTAGAGCTGGAGGCTATTCATGCTCTAAAACAGAGCTTCTTTCTTACCTTGAACATCCATGGGGGTAGGGAACTCAGGTGCAGTGCCCCTATTGTGTTAGGATGGGCACAGGGTTCGACAGATCAAAAGGGATCCAGAGATCCTGGGGCTGGAAAATGTATGTGTGCTGCATTATTCCAGGGCACCAACTTGGCTGCCACAATGCCTTTGGAAGCTGAGACACCCAGGAGACTGAGAACCAATATCTCATTAGGTTTCTTGTCAGGATTAGGTTTAGGGTTGAATTAGGGTTAGGG
>VXBA01000203.1:0-19946 GCA_013399895.1 Serilophus lunatus
TGTGTGAGGGGAGGAGGTGGAGTGTGTGTGTGAGTGTGAGGGGACAGGGACCAGGACCTGGCGCGGGGGTTCCCCTGCGGGGGCGGTCAGGCCTGTGCCGACCCTTCCCCCCGGTGGCTCGGCTCCCTACGGAGCCGGAGTTGGGGTGCCCGCGGTGCTGTGGGGCCGGGAGGTCCCTCGGGAGCGCCAGGACCTCCCCGTGAGCAGGAGGCGGGATTTAGGGGGTGCCGTGGGGTTGCAGTGGCCCCGGGGGATGCTGGGCAGGATTTTGGGGTGTCCTGGGGTGCTGTGGGACCTCTGGGGATGCTGAGAGAGTGGGTGACCGACCCCTTGGTGCTCCGGGATTGTGAGATCAGAGATTATGGGGTTCCCTGAAGGGCCCCTGTCCCCGTGGGGGATGTGGCAGCATTTTGGGGTGCCCTGGGGTGCTGTGGGGGCCTGGGGACCCCCTGGTGCTGGGGTACACGGCGGGATTTGCCCTCTGCCCTGGGGGAGCAGCCAGGCACCGTTGGATGATGGGGGTCTGTGTTTTGTGAAAACACATCAGGGGTTGTGCAGGGGTTTTATTCCATAATACCTAAAAACTGTAAAAAATCCCGTATCGCTGATGGATCACATCAGCAAGTGG
Source organism: Serilophus lunatus (assembly GCA_013399895.1). Lineage (NCBI taxonomy): Eukaryota > Metazoa > Chordata > Aves > Passeriformes > Eurylaimidae > Serilophus > Serilophus lunatus. The sequence continues at coordinate 629 of VXBA01000203.1, forward strand.
CCAGAAAAGCCTTAAAATGTGCAATCCCTTCGTGCCCTGCAGGTCCCCTGTGCTCCAGGTGTGCAGGGGCTGCAGGGTGTGTTTGGGGCCCTGTGCTCTGTGCCAGGAGCTCAGTCATGCTTTGCCGGGTGTCAGCCTGGGGAAGTCACAGCTGTCATTCCTGGCTGCCTCCAGCTGGAATCTTCTCTTGGCCAAAGAATTCCTTGATTGAGGTCTTGGGGAATCGTTTTTGGGGGGTGTTTGGGGAGTGTGGTGCAGAGCAGGGCTGAAGGTTGGCCTGGTGACATGCTGTGCATCACAGGAGCTCCAGTGCTATCTCTGAATGTGCTGAGTAATTGGGCAAAAATCCCGTGGTCTGTGGTCTGTCCCTCCTCCAGAGCTTCTGTCCTGTCCCTGCTCCAGGCTCCTGGGCTGCCTTTGCTCCTGCCCCAGTTTTTGTCCCTCCCCCTGCAGCATCCCAGAGCTGGTGTGTGCTCTGAGGGGGCCCCAGGCAGTGGTCACTGTGGGATCCCTGTGGTGCTGGGGCTCCCTGCAGCCCAGGGCAGCCTGTGCTGGGTCAGCACAGCACTCTCTGCTGGGGCTGTGGGCAGGAGGGACCAGGATCAGCCTCAACCTTTCCTGCTACTGAAAACTTGAGAAACATGTGCCTCTGGCCAGTTTGGAAGCATGGTGGAGGAAGGCAGAGTTTGTGCAAGTGGAAGGTGGTGTCCAGTTGCCTCCTGACCTGGCACTTCAGTGGGTTACCAGGAACATTCCTGCTCTTCAGGGATCCCAGGAATTACCTTCACATACAGAATTGTCAGGTTGTTTAATGCTGTGAACAGGGTTCTCATGCCCAGAATTGCACCCCTGGGAAGGTGTGGGTTACCAGAGGAACTGCCCTGGGAAGGCAGAGGAGGCAGCAGCTCCCTTTGGAAGTGCCCCTGGAGCTGACGGAACCTGCTCTGGGGGAAGGTGAGATCTCAGGGCCCAGCAGTGAGGCTAACACTGCTGCTGGTGTGTTGTCAGTGTTTTTGGCAGGGGCTGGAACCTGGAGGGTGGGAAGAGGAGCTGCAGTGCCTCCTCCTGCCCTGCAGATCTGTCAGAGCTCAGTGCCATGAGTTGGACTCAGAGAGGGGTGAGTGGCTTCCCTGAGGCACAAGAGAGACAAAATATTTCGGCTTGGAGTTGCATTTTGAATACCAGAGGGGAATGCTAAGGCCAATGTGATTAGTTGTGTGGTGCTGTTTCAAGTGTATTACTCTGCTCCCCTAATTGCACTGGGTTTATCCCTGCAAGCAGGAGAGGGTGATTAGCAGTGATTGAAGTTTACAGGAAAAACAGTTTATGGTGATTAGAAATAATGGCTGTTTCTGTAATAATTTAGTCTGTATCTGTGCAGGGGAATCATCAGGCAGAGCAGGGAGGCTCCCCAGGGCATCAGGCACAGGCAGGGCAGGGAGGGGTGGGAATCTGCCCTGGCTGTGGCTGGCTATGCACCCCTGGAATTTCACTGGTGCTTAATGGGATGGGACAGGGAATTCTTCCTTAGGAATTCCTTCCCAGGGGTTGTGGAAAGGGCAGAAGATTTCTGTGCCGTGTTGCAGTGTCAGGATGTGGATCCAGCTCTGTGGGACAGGGCTGGGTGGTGCAGGTGCCTCTGGCTGCCCCCCAGGGCAGCCCTGTGTGCTGGGTGCTCCCTCACCACAGAGACTGCTGTGGTTTCCTTCAGGGAATATTAGCTCTGGAGCAGCTGGACTCGTGTAGCAGTTTGTGGTGACTGTTGCTGTGGTGTCACTGGTGTCACAGCAGTGCTGGGCTGTTCCTTTAGCCCAGTCGTAGCAGACACTGCCCTGATTGCTTCTCACACTCCCACTGGATCGATTGGGATGGTTTTGGTTTCACTCAGGTCCTGGAGGTGTCTCAGCTCTGCAGAGAGGGGCTGTGCCTGAGCCCTGGGCAGAGGGTGCTGCTGCCACCTGGATCAGCTCTGCCTGGGAAGGTGGAGAGGGATAGACTGTCCCGTGGTGCTCAGGCTGCTGAAGGCACTGCTGCACTAACCCTGCACTCATCACATGGCCCTGGAGTTTTTTGGGTTGGAAGGGACTCAGCCCATCCAGTGCCCCCCCACCCTGGGCAGGAACACCTCCCACTATCCCAGGCTGCTCCAACCTGGCCTTGGACACTCCCAGGGATGGGGCAGCCACAGCTTCTCTGGGCACCCTGTGCCAGGGCCTGCCCACCCTCCCAGGGAAGGATTCCTTCCCAAGATCCACATCAGCACCAGACAATAACATTGGGCTTATCATTTGCATGAATTATTTAAACACATCTAAACTCCAAACAGAACAGTTCCAGGTTGGACTGTGAAATGCTGCGGGTGGGGTTGGTGTTTGTGGGTTGGAGCTGCAGGGTCTGACTCCTGGTAACATGGAACCTGCCCTGGAGCTGCAGGGAACTGCAGAGACCTTTGGGAACAGCTCAGCCCCTTCTGGCAGGTGCTGCTGAGCCTGCCATCGTCACTGAGCTTTTTTGGGTGGTCCCTGGGGTGCAATAGGAAGAAATAGGTTTGTAGCAAAGTTTCAGGGGAGTGGGAGATAACCCCTGTGAGTCTCTGAGGTGACACCTGCAGCCTCGTACCTGCCTTGGGAAATCAGCTCAGATGGACATGTGGCCTCCCTGGGGCTCCTGCCCTGGGAAACCTGCTGAGGTATTAAAAGTGAAAAAGCAATTAAAATTCACAGCAGGTCTGCCCCTGTCACCTTTGGGGGCTTTGTCAGTGCCTCCCCAGCCTGTTTTGGGGGTGCTGGGCTGTCACCCCTCTTCTGTTATATGGATAGGCCAGAACAATTACATTTAGTCCAGAATTTCTCTTAGTAGGAAAAAAATCTATAAAAAATCAGAGATTGCTTTGGAGTGTCATTTCAGTTGTGAATTTCTTAAATATTACTTGAAGGTTTTTTTCCCTGTAGCACAGTAAGGTTTTCTTTTCCTCTCCTGTGTCCAGGGCTGAGAGCTCAGGGGTCATTCAGGAGAAGCCCTGACTATGAATTTGGGGGAACCTCTGCCATAAAATCACATCTGTTTGAGTCCACAGAAAACCAGTCCTTACAAAGTAGTGACTATTTAATATATTCTGTCTTACTGACTTACCCTCCAGGCAGGACATGTTTTCAGTGGAATGAAATGACCATTGATTCTTTTCTTTCCATGAAAATGTGTCCTGTGGTCACACTGGGATCTTTTTTGGATCCAGGAGTCGGTGGATGTGTCCAAGTGCCCCCACGACTGAGAGGGGAGGGGCTTTAGGGAGAGCAGTGAGACAGTGACCTCCCTGCAGGAGGGGCTGGGGATGCTCCCTCACACCAGGGCAGTCCTCTGGCAGGGACCAGAGTTCCTTCACAGAATTCCCATCCTGAGCCTTGAGCAGTTTTTGTGGCCTCCAGGCCCTGGGGGGCTGCTGCAGGTCTGTCAGTGTGGACAGAACCATCTAAACCAGGGGCACAGCTGGTGAAATGAGAGGGAGAGCTGCCCTGCAGTGCCCTGGGGCTGCTGAGCCCCCTGGGCAGGGGCAGGATGTGCCCACTCAGGCCCTGGGCAGGCAGAGCTGCCCTCCAGGAGCTCAGTTTGCAGCAGAGCTCTGGCAGATCCCTCTGCTCTCCTGAGCTGCAGTAAAGCAGTGACCTTCTGTCAAAGAATGTGGAGTAATTGGTGCCCTGCAGTTGTGTCATGTGCTTTCTCTGTCGAAAATAGAGAAACACTTCGGAGCTGTTGCATCTGAAGCACGAATTGCTCCTGAGTGAGGGGTGTTTGGTCCCTCAGGGCCCTGGGGAGCTCAGTGCCAGGTGCTGCCCTGTGCCAGGGCTGGCTGAGCTGTGGGTGCACAGGGGCTCACAGGGCTGCTCACAGGGCACAGCCCAAGTCTGGGGGGCACTTTGAACCTTCTCTCTGTTCCTGTTGGGTCACTTTGCTCAGCTTCCATCCCTGAGTGTCCTCTGACACAACCCTGTGACCTGCATCTCAGGCTGACACACCGGCTGGGGGGGGTTCATTCCTTTGGCATTTTCAGGAGGTTTACAAGAACATTATGTTTAGTTTAACAGCTACAACAAAGAGCAGTTCCCTGTGATTAAACTGTTGGTCATCTTGGCTCACTGGGGCAATGAGGCAACATCCCCTCCGAAGGTGGATGTGTTAATTCCAAATGGGCAGTTCCTGCTCCATGGGAAGGTGGAGCTGCTGTTCCCACTGAGCTGCCAGACAGCAGCTCCCTGGTTCTGGGACAGCAGCTCAGGGACAGCTGTATTTCCTGAGACCCCTTGGCTGATCATGATGGGAAGAGCTTGGCAGGAGAAGGACACCTCTGGGCACAGCAAGCTGTGGAGCTGCACTGCAGGAGCTCTGCCATGCCAGAAGCTCCTTAGCACTCTTGTTTCTCAGGCAAACCTTGGAGCCCTCGATCTTGGAGCTGTGAATTGCCTTTGCGACAGATGTTGGCAGTGGCAGAGCCCAGTTGAGGGCTGTGGCATCTCCTGCCCTGCACCAGGCACATGGAGCTGGCCCTGGGTTACAGGGACTGTTGCAAACACGGGGAAGCAGCAGCTGCCCCCCTGGAGACCAATATCCTGTGATTGCCAGAGGGGTCCTTCTGCCCTGATGGGGTGGGTGTCAGGTGCCAGGGTGGAGGGAATTTCGGGATTGCCAGGAGGGAGCACAGGGCTGCTCTCAGACAGAGCCTGGGCATGTGGAATGGCTGTGGAGGAGGAGAGGGCAGAGCAGGGTCCGGTGTCCCTTGCTGTCCCCACCTTGCCGGCAGAGCTCTGTTCCCAGGCACAGACAGTGGTGAGGAGCATCCCTGGTTCGGTTTGCAGCCCTGGGTGCTGCAGGAGGTGGTGGTGGGAGCTCTTGCCTCTCTCCCCCGGAGCTGTTTGGGTTCCTGCAGTGCTGGCACATCACGAGGAGGTGACTCACGGCGTGGGAGTGGCCCGGGGGGCGTGGGCAGCAGGGATGTGTCTCATCCCTTCCTCTCCTGGGCTCTTTACTGGGCTGCCTTGGTGTCAGCTCGCTCAGGGTTCCCTGCCTTTCACCAAAATGTGAATATTCATGGTTATTTAGCTCTCCTAATGCATTCTTGTTTATTAGGAGAAGGTTGGTATTTATGGGTTTGTTATCGAGGGAATGCAGCTCCTTCCTGAAGAGAATGAAAGCTGCCAGCAAAGCCAAGAGGTTTGGTGGGGCAGGGGGAGGCCAGGGCTGTGTGTCCTGGGCCAGCAGCTTTTCCTGCCAGCACAGCAGCTGTAGGTCTGGAAGGGCCTGTCTGCCTGGGCCTGCTCTTCTTTGGAGATGTTTGATCTCTTCTTGTGGCTGCAGAACTCCAGAAGCTTTATTCAGTATTTTCTTCTGAGATGTCCAGAAAAACCTTCTGCAAGTCACTGAAGTTCCTTAGTTATTTTTTCTTTTTTTTTTTTTTTTTTTNACAACAACTGGTGCTGAGTCTGTTCCCTGATGGAGGCAACACAGGGCCGTTCCTTTTACTATTGAATTATTCTTTAGAGGAGTTTTGGTTTCATCTCCAGTGTTTCCCTCTGTAGGTGTCAGGGCCCTGTTTTTACCCACCCTCCCGGGGCTGTGCAGGTGTTGCTGTTCCTTTGCCCCATTTTTCTGTCCCTTGGTGCAGAGCTGTCCCTCAGCCCCGTGCTGTGTGTGCACAGTCCTTGTCCCTGTGCTGGGAGCTGCTCTGTCTCCTCCCCCTGCTGTCCCAGCTCTGCAGTTCCTCTCCCCATGTGGTGTTGGCACCCCGAGGTGCTGGTGTTCACCCCGGGTCCGTGTCCTTGAGCCCTTGGATCTTCAGCACAGGCTGTGTCAGGCAGGGCTTCCTGGGTGTGCGCCTTCCATCAGCTCTGCAGTCCTGGATAATGAGCAGGGTGTGTGAATCATCTTCTCAGTGCCCTGGTTATTTTCAGACTCCTTGGACATCTTAATTGTTCCTGTCAGGACTCAAACTCCATTTGATTTGGGGAAGGTTTCCTTCAGGCCACCTGTGCTTCACCCAGGCTGCAGGAGGCAGCTCTGTGGGGGTGGGCTGGCCCTGTGTCCCAGGAAAAACACCTGCACAGGTGGTGCTGTGCCGTCTGGGGGTGCTGGAGCTCTGGGCTTGGAGGGACCTTGGCACTGGCATGGAAATCCTGGATGCTTTTGGGAGCAGGGCTCCCATCTCTGGGCAGCTGGCAATGGGCTCTGCAGAGGGAACACAAACATCTGGTGCCCAGAGCTGTGTGACACAAACTCCATCCCTGTGCACCTGTATTTCCGTTTCTGGGTGTGTCTCTGTGTCTGGGCTTCACACAGAGGAACATTTTAGACATCCAACACTTGAACAGTGTTTGCCATGTCCACACCAAACCTGCCTGGGCTCCAGAGGCTGTTTCATGATCTCCTGGGCAGCATCAGGAAGTGAAGGGGGTGCAGCTGGTTCAGATGAATCTCTGCCTCAGCACTTCATGCTTTGTGATGAGGAGCAGCTGCCAGGGAGCAGGGCACTGCCTGTGCCACCCCCTCAGCTCTTGGGAGGGCTGAGTTCACAGGAAACACCTTCCCTTGTCTTCCTCTGCCATCAGCCTTGATCCACAAGAGGTGAATTCACAGCTCACAAAGCACAGAGGGTGTGAAAATACCCAAATGACAGCATTGCTTTCTGGGCTGAGCTCCAGCAGCAGGAACTGCACCACCAGGAGTTCCACCTCAGCATGAAGAGCTCCTTCCCATGGAGGTGGCAGAGCTCTGGAGCAGCTGCCCAGGGAGGGTGAGGAGCCTCCCCCTCTGGAGACGTTCCCTGTGTCACCTGCCCTGGGTGACCCTGCCTGGGCAGGGGGATCCACAACCCAACTGTTCAGTGATTCTGTGGAGGGAAACTGGAACCCATGCAAGTTTGGAAAAAAACTCTGAAAGATCAGATGTTGTGCTGATTGTTTGTTATGGAGCTGTGGGTCCCCTCCAGCCTGAGGGTGTCTGTGGCAGTGGCTGTCACCTGCAGGAGCTGTTCTCTGGGCTGTCAGAGCTGGGCCTTGCCAGCAATAACCTCCCAGTTTGCTGCAAACCAGCTTGTGTGAGTACACTGGGGGATTGCCCAGAAATCCTGGGAGGGGTCTCACTGCCTCTGTTCCCTGGTGGGAGCTGTGAGTGCAGGCAGTGGGAGAGGGTTCCAGGAGTCCCTGTGCAGGTGTCCTGGGAGACTGGAACCCGAAATGCCAGAGCTGTTCTTGGCAGTGCCACCACTGCCCTGTGCCAGCCCATGTGTCACTGCTGCTTCTGTGCCAGGGCAGCTCCCTTAGGAGCTGAGGCAAAGGTCCCTATGAGGTCTGTGGGCAGGGCAGGGCAGGGCAGGGCAGGGCAGGGGAAGCAGCTCCCCTGAGCAGGGAGTTCCTCCTTCCTGCCTGGATGCTTTCCAGGCCAATCCTCATCTCTTCCATGACCAGGTTTCCTCAGGCCATCCCCTGTGCACCCCCACGTTCAGGCAGGACACCTTGGTCTCCTCTTGCATCTGTGAGATGTTAAAACCTTTCCTGAATATTGACAATGCCCCAAAGACCTGCAAAACCTTGGAGCTTGAGGAAGGGATGTGCTGGAGAGCAGAACTACCCTCTGAGATGTTGGTCATTGCCAGGGAGACCTGGGCTGCTGCCAGACCCCCCAGAGGAGGAGGAGCATCCCGGGGGGGTGTGGCAGGGTCAGGGTCTTTATTTCCCGTGTCAGACACCCAGGGGTGCTCTGCCATCCTCCCTCCTGCTGCAGAGCCTGCACTGGCAGCACTTGGAAGTGCATCCCCTGTAGCCCAGTGTTCCCAGTGCAGACAGGGATAGTGCAGAGAGCAGCAGCTTGGCCGTGCCCTCGGTGCTGGAAGCAGTTTGTCACTGAGGATTAAAAATGCAGTCAAGGACTAATGCTGTAAAAAGCTCTAATCTGGGTTCAGTTTTGTCCAAAAATATCCCCTGTAATGCCTTTTATCAGGGCATGCCCTTCCCCTGCAGTGTCCTTGCCCTGCAGTGGGAGAAGGGCTGAACTGGTGAGTGTTGGGGTGAGGTGCCCCAGACAGGGGCCTCAGAAATCCTCTGGTTCCCTGTATGGTACTGCAGGAACATTTCAGTCTCATTGCACTCCACATTCAGGTAGATAAATCTGTTTCAAGGCTGCAAATGGAATCCTTTGCTGCAGTCACATCTGTCATGGGCAATTGAGCATTGCTCAGTGGAAGTAATGAATTGGGCCTTTCCTAAACAGCAAGTACTGGAGACAGATGACATTGTGGCAGAGCAGAGCTGGGAGCTCTGGGGCAGCCTGGCAGGGTTTGCTCTCCTTCCCAGCCCCAGGGGCTGAGCAGGGCAGTAACCCTCGGGAAATGCCCCAGCTGGGTGTGTTGGGATCAGTGCCTTTCCTGCCCTTGCTCCTGGCGTTTCTCTACAGGTAAAATCCATCCAGCAGTGGGTTGACACCATCAAATAGTTTCTGTACTTCTGCCTGCGAATTTGTATCTGGTAAAGGTAGTTTGGTGTTAATTCTGAAAATGACACCCTGAGGGGAAAGTTCAGCTTTTCTCCAAATGAAATTTTTGCAGTCCATAGCTAATGATAGAAGCATCTTATATTTTCCATCCCTTTCTCCACTTCTGGAGGCATTTTGATCCCAGTTCTCATCATTCAGCTGTTGTTTTGTGGAATATCCTGCAGAAGCAAAGGGGATGAGGGGGTCCAGCTCTGTGGGATGGGGCAGCCTGGGCTGGGAGTGCTGGGCTATGGGGTTTAGCTGCTGGTTCAGGAGCAACAGTGGGGGGGACAAAAACGAGCAGACACTCCTGAAATAGGATTGGTCCTTTGACTTCAGAAGATGGAAGGAGGGGGAGGACACCCCCCCCCCCCAAATTTGTTGCAGTAATTTTTTCACAGTGGTAGGCTGGAACTGACTGTTTAACTTCATGTTCTTCTGTGTGAGAAATATTTGCATCCTCATATTCTGTGGTAATTCTTTTGGGAAGTGATGGAAGGGGATTCTGGGGTGGGGCAGCAGCTGAGGCCAAACCTTCCTGTGGGCCCTCAGTCCTGCCCTGGGGGAAGGTGTGTGTCCAGAACTGACCTGCTCCAAGTTCAGTTTTCCAGGTGATGGAGGTCACCCCTTTGTCCCACCCTGTGAGCCCAGGGCTGGGCTGGGGCTCCCCAAGGCTCCAGGCTGCCCCTCCCCAGCATCCCAGTGTGCTGGAGTGGACAGGGAGCACCTTCCAGGGAATGCTCCTGCCAGGGAGTGGGAGTGAACCCCAGGGCTCACTGGCAAGGTGCAGCATTTGCCTTGCAGGCCTTTTCCTGGGTGATTGTGAAGTACTTTCCATAGGTGGGGTGGAAAATAGAAGGTATGTGATAGTCTCAAAATGCAGAGGTTTGGGAGACAAGGGCCTGTGACACAGAAGTGTTTGGGGAAACCTGGAGAAGGGAGTGGACTCTTTGAGTGTACCAGGGCTCATGAGACCTGTTTTCTGCCTTGTGGATTTACAGAAGTCTGGAGGGTTGGCTCAGCAGAGGAGAACTAGAGTGTTCTCTGATTATCCCTCTCTCTCCCCAGCCCATGCAAGCAGCGAGGTGCCCCACAGATGAGCTGTCCTTAAGCAACTGTGCTGTGGTCAACGAGAAGGACTTCCAGTCTGGGCAGTAAGTGTGCTCTGGGACCAGAGGGCAAAAGAGTTTGGGTGGGTTGCGGAAGGTGGACACAGGAGGTTAATTGACAAAACTTCTGTGACTTTGAGACCAAAACCTTAAATGTGGCTCTTTCTTGGAACAAGAAATGCTAAAGGAATTCCAACCGTTTCTCTGAAGCATTTCTTCCCTGGGAGGTGCATCTGCTTAACACATCGAATCATTATTTTAATGAAGGACTTCAGGCCTTTCTGTGATCTTTTCTGTTTGTTTGGGTTGTGCTGTTGTTCCTGTTACGTAGTGAGAATATTTGAACTCTTTCAAAACAATTTTTGTTATTAATTGTGTTACTCAGGGCATCTTTCACATCATCTGGAAGTGCTGAGCACAGTCAGGAGAACTCCCTCTTGTTCTCAGGGTTTTCATGCACAAGAACAAAAGGGAAAAGCAGCTGGAGTGTGGGCACAACAAGTTGGATTCTTTAATTACAGTTCTGGGGTGGCTGATAGAACCTGACTCTGGGTTTTAATTTTGTGAGAAAGGCAGCAAACAGATGAGTTTTTAGCTCAGCCCACACAGAAGGGTTTTGTATTAACAGAAGCCAATTAACATTTTTTGTTTCTGTGCTTTGCTGCAGCTCTGGGGGGGCTCTCACAGATTTCAGGATGGAGGGTGGAGACAGCAGTAATTAATTTCAACAGAAAGGGAAAGGAAATGGCACCTGAGCACAAGGCATGAGAGCTTGGGTTTGCAAATGGGAAGAATTGTTAAAGCAGGTACTGAATGGTACAATCCCTGCCCCAGGTGAACTCTGCTCAGGGAGGAGGACACAGTGGTGCTGAGCTGGGGGAAGGCAGGGGTGTGTTTAGGATTTTCCTGTCTATGGTGCCCTGGCACCTGTCCTGGCCCTTCAGTGATGAACTGAACTGTGGTTTCATGAGTCATTGAGGATAAAATTCCAGAACAAAACCACCATCCCCCGGCTAAAAACCCCGTATGAGCAGAACTTTCAGAGTCAGAAGGAGGGAAGAGTCTCTGCCTGCTCAGGGCAGTGTCCTGCTCTCTTCAAATGAGAGTTTTCCCCAAGTAGATTTTTTCCAAAGTAGTTGAGTTACAAAAGTACCGGAACTGAGCATTGCCCCTCCTGCATTATGAAAGCCTTAATTTCCTGCAGTGTGGGTGTCCTGGGGGGACCCAGCCGCCAGAGCTGCAGCACTGGCTGTTCCTCTCCCTACCAGAGCCAGGGAGCAGTGCCCTAAGCTGTGCTGGGGCTGTGCTGCTGCCCCTGAGAGCTGCCCCAGGCAGCACCAGGGTTTGCTGGGAGCAGCTGCTGGGAAAGGCTTTGCAGAGCCCAGGCTGAGGCAGAGCTGCATTGCAGGTCCCTGGCACCAGCCCTGCAGGGGCTCTGGCTCCCGTGGCTTTGGGGCCCTCAGAGGGCTCTGCCTTCACTGCCTTTGGCTGCTCGGGGTGTGCAGCTGGAGCCAGGGGATGGGCTCACCCCAGGGAGCTGCTGTCCATCCCCTCTCGCTCCATTTCCCACGTGCCGTGGGCTGGGCAGGACCAGGTGCCCTGTGGAGCTGCGGGAGCTCACGGCAGGCACAGCACTGGCTGGGAAGCCTCGAGTGCCCCTGACCTGCTTTTACCTGCAGGACTCGTGGTGTGGTTTGCAGAGAGGAGCAGGAGCTGAGCACGGGCAGGCAGGGAGGGGGGCAGCAGTCAGGGCAGGTTTGTGTTCATGTTAATTGCTGCTCGTTGCTCCTCCTGTCCCTTTTCCACAGGAACCCCCTCCCTCCTGTCTCCGTCCACTCTGGTTGTGTGAGGAGCCCGGGGGGAGCCCTGCTGGGCAATTCAGTGTGTTCCCAGACATGCACAGGGGGAATCTGCCCTTGGGGGTCAGGTGTTCACAGGCCCCTCTGCACAGGTACCTGGGTCATCCCCTCCCTCCCAGCTGTGAGCACACACACGTTCCTGTCTGCTTTGCTCAGCACATGCACCAGCACTTCCCTGGGCCTGGCCTGGAGCCCTCCCCCTGCCCTGGCATCTCCCCATTCCAGCCAGGGTTTACACAGAGAATGACAGCAGTTCCACCTGGGAGAGCTCCTGGGACCTGCCTGGCCCTGGTGACTTGTTGTTCCTTTTGTTCATTTATAAACAGGAGCTCATAATGAGGTTGAGATTTCCCCTTTGTGTCCCCAGGGTCCTTCTGGTGAGCACCAATGTAGCCAAATGCATTTAGTTTTTCTGCTACTGCCTTATTTTGAACATTTGTATTACTTAAGTTGCTTCCAGCCTGTTGGAAGCTGCCTGCTCCTTCTGTCTTTGAGAAGAAACATGGTTGTTCCTGTGCCTGTTGCAGATTTTTCTTGCAGAGCCTGTCAGGATTTGACCTTTCCCAGTACTTTCTTTCATAAGGCTGGTTTTTTTTCTGTTTTCCCTTTTTTTTTTTCCCCTTCCTGACATCACTTTTCCTGCTGTCAGGCTCTTCTGTCTTTCTGCTTTGCTGGAGGTGTTTTTGGTGAATGGAATGCTCCAATTTAGTGATTTTAATTTGTACCAGATCCTTGTTGATATTCCCTCCCTCTGCAGTATTTTTACCAGGTTCCTTATTTTCCTGCAATTTGGTTTTTTGTAGTGATTCCCAGCAGTGCTGGAGTTTGTTTCTTCCTGCAGGGATGAATCTCTGCTTGCTCAGCCCACTGCTGTGTGCACTGCTCAGGGTCCCTCTCAGGATCCATCTCAAGCTTTAACCTTGGCTCTTCTCCTGTCTGATGAGCTGCCTCCAGCAGGCTATGAGTTGTTACCAGGTGTATTTTGTGAGGTGTTGCAGTCGTAGCTGGAGCCTCTGTGTTGCTGTTTCTCTCACACTCTGCAGTGCCACACCTTGCTTTCCAGTTGGTTGTGTGTTGGATACTAATTTGGATTCCTCAGGCTCTGCTGGAACCCTCCTGCTTTCAGTCCTGGCTTCCCGGACAGCTCTGTGATTTATCCACTGCCCAGTTTGAAACTCCTTGGAGCAGCATTCCATCTGGGAAGGATCACCTGCCCATCCCTGCTGCCAGTGCTGTCCCCAGTCATAGAATCCCACAACGGTTTGGGTTGGAAGGGGACCTTGAAAATCACCCAGTGCCCCCCCTGCCCTGGGCAGGGACACCTCCCACTATCCCAGGCTGCTCCAGCCTGGCCTTGGACACTCCCAGGGATGGGGCAACCACAGCTTCTCCGGGAAATCCATTCCAGGGCCTCCTGTTCCTGTCTGATGCACCCAGAGGTGGCACCACCCCCCTTTGTGCAAGGCGTGGGACTGGCTCTTGTGGAGCTCGTTGTCCACAGGGATCCCAGGCCTTCTTGACCCTCAATTGTCCCCCAGGGGTGTGGGATTGTTCCCCCAAGTGGAGGACTTTGCCTTTTCCTTTATTGTGTCCCCTGTGGGCTGGCTGAGGAGCTCTGGCCCTGAGCTGCTCAGGGGTTTTTAGGCCCACTTGGACACTTGGGGTGGGCAAACCCCCAGTGATCTCCTGCAGCTGGATTTACACACCCCAGTGAAGCCTGTGTGCCATCAGTGTGTGTGTGACGGTGGCTGTTGCTCACGTTGGGATCAGCAGCATCCCCAGCTCTCCCCTCAGCCTCAGAGCTCACCAGTTCATCAGAATTTTAATGTTGGTCAGGCTGGATTTGCCTTTTTAAATCTGTGCTGACTACTCCTAAATTCACACTGGAAGTGGCTCCCAGGGCTTTGGTGTGTTTGGCTCCCAGGATTAGATCTCCATCCCTTTCCCAGGTTCAGGCTGACCAGCCTATAATTCCTCGGATTCTCCTGCATGAGGACAGGAGTGACATCTTCTGTCTCCAAGTCCCCAGAAACCACCTCTGCTGTGCAGCAGCTGAAAATGCCTTGTTCTCCCCTGTAACATTTGGAGGGAATTTCCCCACCTCTGACAGGTTCCTGGATTTGCCCCGGGGCAGGAGGAGGAGGGGGTGTGTCCAGCGGGGGTTTGTGCAGCTGATGAGGGTTTTAGGGGCAGAACAGAGAGGTCTGAGCTCAGTGTCTGCCTGACCTGGGAGCTGTGTGTCCCTGGGAGGTGCTGAAATGCTGCTGCCTCTGCCAGGCCTCTGAGTACTGGCAGCTCCTGGGAAGGGTTCCCTGCCTGCCTGGGCTGCAGCTCCCACAGCCCCGGGGTTGGACACACCTTTCGTGGGTTCCTTCCTGTCATGAGACTGGAGCTGATACACACACAGGATGCCCTTGGAAGGGGATGGATGTGCAGATGGGGGTGTGTGGACCATGTGTGACTGGAAAACATGGATTGCAGGGAGGCAGGAGAGCCTGAGGCTGTCAGCACAGCCTGTCCTGCCCTTCATTTCTGTCCATGAGTGTGAGAGGTTCCAGCAGAACCTGAGGAATCCAAATTAGTATCCAACACACAACCAACTGGAAAGCAAGGTGTGGCACTGCAGAGTGTGAGAGAAACAGCAACACAGAGGCTCCAGTGCACCTGGGAAGGGGAAGATGAGGTGGGGCCTGATTCCCTTGTCACCAGTGCACACAAATCCCAGCTTCCTTTGGGTTTGCTTTCTTCTGCCAACAGACAGTCTGCCTGCCACATGATAAGAGCTACAGGCATAGTCTGAGGAGAGCCATGAGCAGCTTCTGAGTGTCTTTGTTAGATTGTGAGTGGGACAGACAGACAGACACCACTGCTGCTGCTGAGTCTGCTCCTGCCTGCCTGCACTGCTCTGTTTTTGTAGCAGTGTTCTTGGTCTTTGGGTAGAATTCCAGAATCACTGAGAGTGGAAAAGACTTCCAAGACCATGGAGTCCAACCTGTGCCTGATCCCCACCTTGTTCCCCAGCCCAGAGCACTGAGAACCACATCCAGTCCTTCCTTGGACACCTCCAGGGGAGGGGAATGCAGACCTCCCTGGGCAGCCCCTTCCAGTGCCTGACAGCCCTCTCCAGGGGGAAATTCCTCCTCCTGTCCCCCCTGCCCCTGCCCTGGCCCAGCCTGAGGCCGTTCCCTCTCTTCCNCAGTGTGGGGCCCAGAACTGAGTTCTTGAGGTGTGGCCTCAGCACTGCCCAGCACAGGGGCACAGTCACTGCCTGGGCCCGTGGCCAGACCTTTGCTGACACAGGCCAGGATTTTCTTGCCCACCTAGGCACACTCTGGCTGCTGTTCAGCTGCTTCACCAGCAGCCCCAGGTTCTTTCCAGCTGGGCCACTCTCCAGCCACTATGGTGCTGTTTTTTTCCAGCCACTCAGGTGCTGTCTGAGCTCAAGTTCAGTTGATCACTCACATCAGCAGGAACAGCCTCAGGTCCTGTGTGATTTTACTTTTTGTACAGAAATTCCTTCAATTTTTTTCTGCCATCAAACCTCTAAACAATATACTGAGATCCCTGTGTGGGCTTTGCCTCTGTTTCCTGTTGGAGACACAGGTGGGGACTGTGCTTGTATTGAGGTAAAATACCAATGCTGGAGATGTGAAACCAGAGCTGGGTTTTAGATACAGCAGCCCTGGTGTTTGTGGCTGTAGTTTGCTCCTCTCCCATTTGTGCAGTGCAGCTGCTGGAGTGAAGGGATGCTGGGTGAGGAGAGTGTAATCAGGGATTGTTGGTGCAACGTTGTGCAGTTGGGCTTTGAGGTCACATCACAGGAGATGGAATCCTGGGCCCTGTGGGGCTCTGATGCTTTTTGTTTGCCTTTATGGCAGAGATAAGCTGAGTGTTCCTTCTGAGTTCTCACAGCTCTGTGAGCAATGCAAACCCCCCCTACTCTGTATCTCTGTCCTCTCTTCCAGGCACGTTGTTGTGAAGACCTCTCCCAACCACAAGTACATCTTCACCCTGAGGACTCACCACTCAGTTGTCCCTGGCAGCATCGCCTTCAGCTTGCCCCAGGTATGGGCTGGGCACTCAGCAGCATCTCTGGTGGCATCAGGGTGGGAGATAAGTTCTGACTGCAGGAAATGTGTCCTGCAAATTTCATTCCTGACAGCAGAAGCTCAAGCAGATTTTCACTCCAGCTGAAGCGACCATGGTTGTATTGCTTTATTTTAGCATGTGAAGATACTGGAAAAGGTGTAATTTAACCTTTTAAAACACACCAGGAATAAACTATTTGAAAAGGAAAACCCTAAGCAATGTCTGCCCTTCCTTGTGATTTTTATATTGTTCCTTGTTTTCCCCTGAATTTAAAGGGTTTCTTCACTGTGCTTTCCTCTTTTTAAGACCTGCCCGAAATTTTATTGACTGTTCAGTCACTGTTGGTATTTTTAGGTGAAAAGTGCAAGGAAATGCATAAGCCAAAAAAAAAGCCTGGTCTCCTCTTTGTTAGTTAAGTCATTATCAGATGTTAAATCATGATTAGAATAAATAATTAATACAATAGAAGTAAAAAAATGAACCTTGTAGCCCTTAAGTGACTCACCCTGAGCTGCATCATGTGACACTGCAGCAATTGTGGTCTCTGGTTCAGTGCTTTCATATCTCCCTGCCAGGAGCTGTCCTGCAGCCCAGGCTCTGTACTGCAAACACAAGGCTGTTTTTTTGCCTCAGCACATCTGGGCACCAGCCCCCAGATGTCAGTTTGCCCTCTGACAGTGCTGAGCTCAGGGCTGTGTCACAGGGTTAAAGTCAGTGCCCTCAGGTCCAGGGTTGATTTTTGTAGGTTCCAGTTGTGTTACAGAGCCAGGAGAGCTCCTCTGCCAAGGGGTGAGTCCTGGTGCTCACCTTGGAGGAGTGGCTGTGTAATGTTACTGATACTGGGAGGGGAATTCCACAGAATCCCAGGGCTTGATTCCACAGGATCCCAGAATGGTTTGGGTTGGAAGGGACCTTTCAGGGCCATCCAGTCCAGCCTGTGCCGTGGGCAGGGACACCTTCCACTGGACCAGGCTGCATCTGTTTGTTGTACAACCGTTGTACATGTGAAGGTCCTGGCCACCTTTACTCTGTGATAATCTTGGCTCTTCACACCAAAAGCCATGCCAAATTTTGCACACTGAGAGCCCAAATAGATGAAGATTTGTGCAGTGATGACAAAGCAGAAACCACCCAAGTGAACACAGGAGTTGAGCTGTGTCTCTTGGCACAGAGAAAATCCTGACTAACCTTCCCCCACAGGGTGGTTGGGCACTGAACAGGCTCCCCAGGGTTTGGTCACGGCCCCAAGGCTGCCAGAGCTCCAGGAGGGTTTGGACAACACTCAGGGCCAGGGTGGGATTGTTGGGGTGTCCTGGGCAGGGCCAGGGGTGGGACTGGATGGTCCTTCCAGCTCAGGATACTCTGAAAATGTTGGAGAGGGTGTACAGGGGAAAATTTTCATTTTGTAAGCAAGGCCATTGTATTCCTTCTCCCAGACTTGTTCCTTCCAGGTGAAAAGGCAAATATGAATGACCATAAATGGGATCTCACCAGAGCCACGTGTAATGATTCCTACAGATGTCTGTGTTTTGTGCCTCTATTTGCTACCTGAGAGAGCCCTTGATGTGGGCTGTGAATACACAGCAGCCATTGGGAAAATCCCATTTTTGCAGTTCTCATGCCAGAACTGTTGGCATTGTATAGGTCAGATATTTTCTTGTCACATAATTATAGAACCATTTCTCACTTCTGCAGTTCTGTGTGGCACAAATCTTTCTAAAGGAATTTGGAGGGACCCAAAGGATTTGAACAGTTTCATTCTTACCAGATCTCTTGGTTCAGGCAATATTGGACCTTGAAGCACATTAGAAGAATTCCCTGCAGCTGCTGTATATGTGTGAGCTTTTAAAATGCTACCAGAGTATGTGACACCTGCTCTGGTGCCTGTGCTGTGCTGAGCACCTGAGCAGGTAGGAAATGACCAGAAGGACAAAGAGCCCTGTCCAGCACCAGAACTTCTGCCTCCAGGAGCATGGAGGAAGCTGGACAGAGCAACCTCATGGGGTCAGAAGGCAAAATTATTCAAAGAGACTGTTCCATGTTTCTGACTTGTTCCTGTTAATTTGGGGGTCTTGGGGATATTCCATTCTGCTGCTGAAGGTTCTCATGGGGATCCTGCTGCTCTGGCTGAGGGGCTGCTCGAGTGGGCAGGTGTTCTGCAGGGTGGGAGTTCTGATGCTTTTGTCTTGTTTCCACAGAGAAAATGGGCTGGACTTTCCATTGGACAAGAGATCGATGGTGAGTCGCTGGCAGCCTGATCGTGCTGTGTTTGTAAAAGCTGGTTTGTGTTTCCACACTGAAGTGAAGCTGAACTGGGAATTCTCAGCCCTTCAGCCCTTCCCCAGGTGATGAGGCCCTTGGGGGTGAAGGAGCTGCTCTCCTGCCTGCAGGCTTTCTGCCTTCAGCATTTCCAGGAGGACTGTTTTGGCAGTTTCTCAGCATGGCTCATGTGGGACATCAGTGTCCACTTGCAGATGTGAACATTGAACAGTCCTGGAGAGTTTGTTCATGGGGCTTTGGAGAGCCTCACCAGCTCACAGTGTCCTTGGGGAATTTCTTGGCATCTACATTGGAGTCTTGAGCATGGGGAAGTTTTAGTGCCAAGCTTTGCCAGAGGCAGCCCTGGGGTGCTGGGCTGTGTAAGCAGCACTGGTGTTTGCACCAATATCTGACTAGAATATCCTGCAGCTTCATGAAGGGACAGGGATCCCTCTGTGCAAGATTTTTATTCCTATTTCAAGTCATAATGGAGCCATCCAAGCCTTGCCCAGTGTTCAGAGGAGACAAGTTATCTGTGTCTTTCATCAATTGGTGCTGTCACTGTTCCCTCTGCTTTGGGAACGGCTTGAGTCTCTGTCAGGTACAGTCTGTAGCTGCTGGAGTATTGACCAGGCTCCTGGCAGGAGCTTGTTACAGGAGGAGCTCTGTATTTTTGATAACAGCAGGTCAAGATAACGGATCATGTCCGTTCTTTGGACCCTCAGGAGTCACCTCTGTGCTCCTGGGGAGGCAGCTCCTTCCCTGGCTGTGAGGAAACCTGCTGGTCCCTCAGGAGGAGCAAACACTTCATTAGGCCACTGCTTTGGCATTGGAGCTGCTTGCAGTGATTCCAGGGAATTCCCACATTTGTGGGCAGAGCTGGCTGAGGGATCTTGGGGGGGCTCAGCCTGGAGAACAGGAGGCTCAGGAGGGACCTTCTGGCTCCTCCAACTCCCTGACAGGAGGGGGGAGCCAGGGAGAGTCAGGCTCTGCTCCCAGGGAAGGAGGGACAGGAGGAGAGGGAACGGCCTCAAATTATTCCAGTGGAGTTCTAGGTTGGTGTATTGGTTTTTCTGTGGCCAGGTTTTGGTGGCAGTGGGGGGGCTGAGGGAAAGGCTTCTTCGAGAAGCTACTGGAAGTTTCCCCCATGCCCAGGCTGGGCCCGCTGCTGACCAAGGCCAGGCCAATCAGTAGTTGACAGAACGCCTCTGTGATAACTTATTTAAGAAGGAAAAAAAAAAAGTAGTTGGAAATGAAGATGGCTGCCGGAGAGGAGCAGGGTGAGAGCCTGTGAGCAACAACGCAGACACCAAGGTCAGTGCAGAAGGAGGGGGAGGAGATGCTCCTGGCGCCGGAGCTGAGATCCAGCTGCAGCCCATGGTGCAGCCCATGGTGAAGCAGCTGTGCCCCTGCAGCCCATGGAGGACCACAGGAGTGCAGAGATCCACCTGTAGCCCGTGGAGGAGCCACGCCGGAGCAGGTGGA